>VOMN01038998.1:0-21530 GCA_014899125.1 Orchestia grillus
TACCAGTAGTAGCAGTAGTAGTAGTAGCGGTAGTAGTAGTAATAGTAGTAGTAGCCGTAGTAGTAGTAATAGTGGTATAGATTGCAACACTTCGTTCAGTCACACTATGTCCATTTAGCATGGCCTCTAGAGAACGAGGAATCTATGCACGAGGCGTGTTCCCACACAGGGCTCCCTACACATGGAAACTTTAAGTTAAGGATGAAGGGAAAAATATTATATCAACGGAGTTGCAAAAAGGGCACGAAATATAGAAGTCCCGAAGGCCTATCTAAAGCTAAGATATCCAAACAGTGCCTCCTTGGGACGCCAGTCCCCATATGATGTATTTCTGTATGACAAACATTATGGCTTACGGTCTAACATACCGACAACGTATTCCATTTTCTTTCACCTATACTATCTTTACTGAAACATCGACAAAGGAAAGCTTATATTTTCTGAATGTCTCTATTTTCGTGAAGCTTTTGACTGCGTAGATCACAACATATTACTCTCGAAGCTCAGCTGCTGTGGTGTTAGAGGGCTTGCTCTTAATTGGTTTAGATCGTGCCCGACAAATCGTAAACATCACGTTGTAATCGGTGATGCTCAATCAGATCTCCTGGATATAAGTCTTGGAGTTCCCCATGGATTTGTTTTACGACCTCCTTTTTTTTATATTCCTCAATGACATTGTGGAATCTATCTCATTGTCCAAATTTATACTTTTTGCGGATGATAACACACTCTCTCTCTACAGCTCTTCCAAATAAAAGCCATGTTACAAGAGTTACGATACCAAATAGGATTAATGAAGAGTTGCAAAAGGTTTAAATGTGGATTAACTCTAATAAAATTCTCACCAATATCGAGCAAACTCAGTAGAGGCTATTTTTCCGTAAATAGAATGCAAGTCTCCCGTGCATCAAAATCGATGATGGCCATGTTGAAGAAACTAATTCATCAAAACACATGAGAATTATCATCAATAGAAACGTGACCTTATATCATACATTGGCCCCAAGGTAAGGAAAATTTTTAAGATTCTAAACAAAGTCAAAAGAATATAACCTACAGAAGAGTAAACAATAACGAACGTACCATCCGTATCTACAGCACCACATGGAATTCTAGTATAAAACTCACAAAAACAAAACAAACATACTTTTAACTCTACAGAAAAAAGCCATTAGGGCAATGAGTAATTTGGAATATACTGCGCATACAAATGATTCCTATAAATACTGGAAAATTATTAAGCTTCCTGATTTCTACCAATATTCCCCATGTATTTTCAGGTATAAAACTTTGAGTAAAAAAATGCGATAAAGTCGGGAAGCAATTAGTTTCATAGTTTCAGCTCAAGCTGGCCATCATGAGTATTTGACTGGGAACTGAAGTGAATTTATACTTCCCTGCTATTTCAAAACCAGATCGCAATTTAGTTTTTACTACAACGGTTGTAAATTTGGAACTCATTGCCATCTGACGTTCTTGAAGTAGATAAACTCCAAGAGCTCGAAGCAAATTTTGAATTCTATTTCTTATGGAGATACTGAAGACGTACTTCTTCAAGTGTAGTCTCATATCCTAAAAGACAGTTGAAAAACAGCTCACATTGTATGCCAGTAAATTAATTCAGGGTATATTATGAAATTCACTGTCTCCAAACACTAGACAATATTGAATTCCTAGTTTTAAATCATATCTGATGAAAACAAAAGCAGGGAAAGCCGCTTGCAAGCTTATCATATTAATTGACTAGAATTATGATTGTACTAAAAAGAAAAAATGAACATTCCAACCGTAAAGGTCATTTGCAACATGTAGAACAAATTAAAAAAACTGTAATACATACAAATGGTCATATCATGAAAATTAAACTAAGCCAATTGTAATGGGAGGAAGTGCTGTTTGAGTGTAGTTTAAAACTGGTTGGTCTCACAAAATATATAAGGATTCTGAAATGCGTAAATCAGTCGTGCCAGATGTGGAAGAAATAGTGTTAAAATTTTCCAGAGTGCGGAGGAGTCGAGAGAAGAAGGCTAGTGCGGAAGCTCCTCTCAACTCAGCCACACGAACACCGAGGGTCCTGGTGGTAGAGCCCACGCATTCCGAATAAATAAATTGTTGTAGGAAATAAATTGTTTAAATTGTTGAAATACGTTGATTATAACCAAACCGATTATCTAGCGTGAGCCCGCGAAACGATTATAGTGACGCGTAAGATTGTAAATTGATTATTGCTAGTGTATCGTCAACCGCGTGCTTGACAAATGATAAAGTTCAAGCATATGGGTGAGTGTCAATTGACAATTGCAAGGATATTGTCCAGCGTGTGCTTGCCAAATCATAATATCCAAGTGAAAATTCGTCTAATGAAAGTTACCAAGCACGTTATGAAGCATGAGTAATTCAAGGAAAATTTGCACACGTCTTCCAAGCTGCACTGTGACGAGCGCCAGTTTAGACAGAATCGTCCCTCAGTCTCGAAAGGACTCTGCTGGATCCAAAGTCCCAATTTTTCACACGCATTACTTCATAACCAAGCAGAAAAAAATGTAGAACACACGATGCTGATAAGTTGACGGTTATGCTCCGACGTCTCAAACTGGAATGGGATTAACTTCATAATGAAAACAGAATTAGTCTGTTGAACTATAATGAACAGTTGATGTTGCTTACCCGAGGATGTATCATGAAGAATCATCCATACAATTGATATCATCCGCAGGTATTCTAGAACCTGATCCACCTGAATAGAAGATTGCATTGTAATCAAGGTAATCACTTAAATCAGAAGTTCTCCTGCATAACCTTTTATGTTTCACAAACTTTAGCGAAGCTCTCCTTGCCTCTCTTTCATGTACGTTTATTCTCTAATAATTAATTGGAACTGATACATGACTCTGTATGTTAGAGACAAAGATATTTCTAAAAAAATGTAAGTTGCAACTCGTTAGATTGAAAATGATGCTTATTTCTGCTGCTAGAGCAGCCACAAAAATAAAGTGAAGAATATTCCCGAAGATAAATTGTTCAATCTTAGGGCTAAAATTAGCACCGGCTTAAACATTTCTTCTACACCAACACTTTCCTCAGGAATCTCAAATGTGTTCACTAAGCCACCGCGAAATAATCTTTAACTGCAAACACGCCTTTAAGGAATATCTCTCTCAAGGGGTTAAATAATTCCCTTCAAAACATTTCTCCGGTCTTTGTTCGGACGCACAGCTCGTAATTCAGAGGAGCAGACTGAGAAAACTCCACGGAAAACGCTCCCGTTTTTCGAGCTCCGAAAATTCGCGCTATTAATTTCCATATTCATTTGCGCTTGTGTCCTCAGAATATTTGCGGAAACTTTTCGAGGACGTTTGTGTGACCCCGTTAAAGATGATGAAGGAAACATGGACAGGGAATTGAATGAATAAGTCAGGCCCCTACGGTTAGAGTCGGTGCCATTCCCGAGACGAGACGAACGTAGCGTTTGAATATTTGACTTTGTCATCAAGATGTTTGCCAGGAACTCAATTCGGAAATATGATCTTTCATACAGAATAAAAAGACTTCCCTTTTGAAATTTTGAATAAAAACCTTGAGTGGAACTCGGCTGAAAATTGAAACGTAGCCCGATATTCGATGTAATATGATTTGCATTCACAATTCTCATACATATATGTAATGATGTATGTGTCTTAGCATTTGACCACGTTTCGACTCAAACACCCTTGGTACAAATTGGCAAAAGTAAAAAAGGTTCCAAAACTTTTTTAAGTCCGATATATATTCGTATTCTATGCCAATTATGTGTCAGTTTCACTGACGTTAAAATAATTTTTAGAAATAAATTCCTGTTCTGAAAGGCTATGAATGAAGAATCATTCTCTTACCGGAGATTAAAAATTGCATTTAATTAATTGAAATAATTTTGAAGCTCGCACATTGTTTAATAGTCGTGAAAATTATTGCAATATGGGACTCTGCCCCTACGCTCTCCGTCCTCGTGTGAGGAGGCCCAGGTTCGACCCTCGGACGCATAGGCGGGTTTTGGCAGAACCACGGAGTGCTGCCCTCTGAAAAAGAAGTTGAACCTCACATTCCTCACATCGCTCACGCATCCTGTTAGTAACTATAACAATTTGGAACCCAAAGTTAGACCATATGTCAACTGCGTTGGAGATAATTCCTTTCTTTCTTCCTTTCTGTCTTTCTTTGTCTTTCTTTCTATTCATCATTAGCATGGATAACAAGTTTTATTTTCAATTTATGTTGAACGAACACTAAACATCACTCTTAGAAAGCTAACATTTCATGTACAAATTTAGTCGATTAATCACTTTTTATTGTTCGCTGTTGTGACAAACACCATGTACGGCAAATTTAAATTTGCTCTATCCAACGAACAAAATAAACTCACCTTTAACCTGCCGCGAAAATGCTACAAACCCGCTACCTCCGCCTCAGAAATCTGAATCCAGGCAACAAACTCCTCTAGAAGCGCCACTTGAAGCACCGCTCTTAAGGCCCACCATTTCTTCTTATTTCAATACATGAGCCCTGAAAAAGGACTATCGCTCGAAATTGTAGGTCATCTCGCCACGGAGAGGAGCGAAGAAAGTTCCCTCATCTGGAAGCCATTTGTTTTAGTTACCGGTGATGACTCGGCGTCAGCGAGTGAAGTTCTCCAAGAAGATTTTCTTGGCGCCTTGGAAAATTGGCGGCTCCGTATTGACAGGTAATCAACGCTTCTAAGGAAACCTGCTTGAGGATCCAGAGATAAAATATGACGCTTTCTAGCTCAAAGGAAGTGGCTTAGCTTAAGAGCGCGTTAGAGCTGTAATTTTAAATAAGGAGCTTCATTTTTGCTGGCTTTTACGGTGCAAACTTCTTTGAAAACTTGCTTGAAGGTGCAGAAGGTACTGAAATTACAGAAGGTGCGGAAGGCACGGAAGGTACAGAAGGCACAAAGGGCACAGAAGGTACAGACGGTGCAGAAGGTACTGAAATTACAGAAGAAACAGAAAGTACGCAAGGTACAGAAGTTACAGAAGGTGCAGAAGGTACAGAAGGCCCAGAGGGTGCAAAAGGTACTAAAATTACAGAAGATACACAAGGTACCGAAGGTGCAGAAGGTACAAAAGGTGCAGAAGATACAGAAGGCATAGAAGGTGCTGAAGGCACAGCAGGTGCTGAGGGTATAGAAGTAAATTCCAGTGTTTTCTGTTCAAAAACTAGTTTCTTAGCTTCAACGTGCGTCTCGTTAAGGAATCCAGACCTGCAATTTTCTAACGATAATTTTAAAAATTTGTTTTTACGAGCAGACTTCGCTTCGAAAAAATGCCCGACTAATCTCATTTTTTCGGTTGGTCGTGCGACGTTCTTAATGATGTGCCAATTTTTTGTGAGTGAATTATTTTTCTCGACTTCTAGAATTTCTCGAGAACCATCCAATAATCTTTAAGAAGCCATTTTTGCCTCGTATTCAGTCAATCAATACTCCCGTAGTTGATTTATATGTAATTTAATTTCTCACGAGCATGTGCATATAATGTACAGCTTTACTCAACCTTCTACTGTCTCACCTACCGAATTATCTTCACTCAATATATGTACCTAATAACTTTAAAAAAAAACATTGTGCCAGTTAATTCAAACAAAGTTGAACACGGTCTCTCAACAAGGAGTATAGGCTAATCTTTTTGCTGATCTACCTAAACAATTTATCAAAAATGGGTCTGCGAGAGGAAATAAGGGTCGAACGTGAAAAATTTAACTTAATTAGAAATTAATTTGGGTCCCAGAGGTCTAATCCAGTCGATCATTCAGCTCGGGTCTGCAAGTACGCAGTGAATTGCCGGAAGGGACCTAGAAGAATTTTTCAAAGCCTCTAGCGTCCAAATCGACCTGTTGAAAACCTTGGGAGGCGGAGAATCCTTGAATCAATGTGAATGCAAAACAGGTCTTTTTCTGCCAGGCCTGGACATGAAAGGGGCATCGAAAACCGATCCTGTGAGAAGATATTGCCCCGCGTATTGCAATAAGACAGCGGATAAACCAGAGGAGGGTTCGAGATCCGAATAAGCGGCTCAAAGGAAAAACATAGCCGCCCATATTTCTTAGTCCCTCTTGGTGCACGAATTTCGTTAAAATGCATGAAGTTGATATTTTTAGTCGAGATATGAAGGGCTTGTTTCATTTGAACAGGCACTTAAGTTTTGTTCTTGAGTTAATGGAGATTATCTTCCGTTTTGTCAACTTTTTTCGGAAATTCTCTGAACTGCTCGCAACTACAACCAAAGAAAACAACACAGTTTGACTTCGGAGGTGTATGGTCAACTTTAATTTTTTCTCGACTCAGAGTGCGCACTGTGTCGATAGAGCTGTAACCCAAAACTTCGCTTTCAATTGCATAAAAATGAGCAAAAAAATCCTGCAAATGAATATCATCTTCCTTCCAATGCTTAGGATTGCGAACTCCCGTCTACAATCGAACGTGGAATACAAGCGACGCTCGTACTCGAAAAACACATACTCATTCAGTTCCTGTAACTTACATACCTGAATGTAACCTTAAGCCTTTTTTCGTTATTAATCAATGATGTGCTGTAAATTGAATGCCTTCATTTCTATGTAGGTTGCCCAAGAAGCCTTGTAGCTTATTCGGGCCCACATATGGTATACGTATATCCTAATCCCGGTTTTTCGTCATTCCTCATTTGATTGTATACCTGTATCTGATGTAAATTACTTGCAGTAAATAAATGTTTACAAATGTTTACATAGACACATACACGTACACGCACGCATGCACACGCGCTTGTGCAGGCGTGTGAAGATTCTTCCCGTGCAAGCCGTCCTCTGGAAACAAATTCTCCGTAAAGCGCAAATTGTTTACGCCGAGGACTTGTTTTCAGAAACGTGTACCCGCGACACCGGTCTTGTTTTCGTGGTCCGGAACTGGGCGGCCGCACTTGAGGAGATGATAATCGAAGTGCCTTGCCAACGCTGCTTTCGGGGGCTTAACGCATATTCATGCTCGTATAAGGCCCAAAAAGCGCTGAAAATTGTTTGTTTTTTGTTGATCGTAAGCGGCGGTGCTGAAGGTCTGAGTCGTAAAATCTCGTTAACTTTGAGTTTAGCCTTCAGTTTTTGAGTCACGAATGTGAGAGTTGTAGAAGGGATTTGAATATTTAAGAATCAGGATTCGAAAGTTACGATTTATAGAAAATTACTAAACACGCCAAAAAATGAAATCATCCTTAGATAGTGAAATATACGTATTGATTTCCGTAGATTTTTCCAAAGCAAACTAATCATCTCAGGATAGTGAAATCTACGTACTGAACTCCGTAGATTTTTTCAAAGCAAACTAATTATGTCTCATGAAACTGCTACCGAAATTGGTTTACGAATTCATGCATCTCCCAATCTTAGTAATATTTTCACAATTGAATCAATCGGGTAAAAAATTTTCCTTTGTGTTTCACCTCCTGCAATATTAGTACCAGAAAAACGAGCGAATGAGCTGCAATGAGTTCATAAATAAATATATTTGAATCTCCCATCCAGCGCTGCAGCTCGGCTCCTTTGTACCGCAAATATCTCAGGCCTTTGTCGTGGCCAGCCACTGCTGCGAGTGCGAGATGATGAGGGGAATCCTTAAAGGAATCATTCTTGAGTTGCCTCACACGCAGCGCCTCCGTTGTGCGTATTTGACTCTGGCAACATTTGACGGCTGCAGAATGTTGCGATGTTGTTGCTACAGCCGGTGAGGCCGTGGTGAAGTATCCAATGAGGTCGGGTGAGATTTTCTCGAAGTATCTTTTGAGGTCACATTGAAATATCCGGTGAGGTTATGATGAAATATCCGGTGAGGTCATGATGAAATATCCGGTGAGGTCATGGTGAGGTGCCCGGTGAGGTCAGGTCAACTATTAGGTGGGGTCCGATAAATATCCCGTGAGGTCACGATACCATATCCGTGAGGTCAGACCAAACATGCCACACCACAACAGGCACGAGGGCTGCACCGCCATTCAGTTGCACAGAGGCTCGTACAGATGCTGCCAGCTCCGACACAGAAAAGTGAATCACTCCTAGATGGACGTCGCTGCTGCCGAATCTCACTACGCGGGAGTCGAATGATGCAAGACTGCATCAATATTGATGATATGGCACATTACACTCACCAGCAGTGAAAATGTAACAAGAACAAAGTGAGTTGTTCTGTGCTAAATCAACCACGCTGATCACGAAAGCAGCCAAGAAAATTCCCGATCGGTTCTAGTTTTCGATATTTGAGGGGGGAAGGGGAGGGGGCGTATCAGTTAATGATAAGCGTTTCCTTTGAGCCGTCCCTATATTGCTTTCGAAATTTCGCCACAACATGTCGTTATCCCCTTCCAAACACGTGCTGGATGTATTGCTGCGTGTAGTTTGACTGCCAGAGCCAGACTATCTTTCAACACACTTGAGTCTTAAGCGGCAAGCGACGACAGCGGCAGTGTTTCTGGTGCCATTTCCAAACCTTCAAAACAAAGTACATCGAAGGACCCTGATTTCTGGAGCAACGAGGAGTCAACACGACATACAGTCACACAATGTGAGTTGAAGGACCTGGTAAGAGATCTGTACAAATTACCTAATTTAAAAACTGAAGGAAGGGAGTACGGTGTATAGATGTATTTTTACTTAATTTTATTTAGAACTATACAATTACCTAGAGGTAAAGCCGGGCTCTTGGCGTCTACATGGACTGCCACAGCGGAATTGTCTTGACGAGGCAGTGAATGTGACAGCGATCCGTGACCACCGTACTCCCTTCCTTCAGTTTTTAAATAGTGAAAATAATTTGGTATTTTGTGGTAACCTAGACGGTCTCATGGCAGCTATAAAAGTTGCCTACAAGTTGATGAATGACGACTTTTCATCGATTCATCAAAGTTAAGTCTAAAAGCTGTCCTGCATAATGTAAATCGGTTTCCATCTGTTCCGATGGTTAAGCAGCTTACGTGAAAGAAATTAATGAGACTATGAATCGACTGTTATGTACAGTGAACCATCACAAGTTTGACAAATTTCCTGTCATCTGAAGGTCATTGTCACGTTACTTGGCCTGCAGCAAAGTAATACGAAATGCTGTTGCTTTCTGTATTCATAGGACAACCGCGCTAGGGCACGTCACTACAGACACATGGATTGACCTGCACGTCAATCAGTCAAAACTAGAACCCAAAATGTTCCATTTGAACCACTCGTCGAATCAAGCAAAATTATACTCCCTACTCTTCATGTGAAACTAGACCTAATGAACGATTTCGTAAAAGCGATGGATAAGACTGAGGAAGCATTTTTGTATTTGTTTATGGAATTTTCACGCATCAGGGACGCCAAAATAAAAGAAGGGGTTTTCGTTTGTACAAGAACGCACAAACTGTTTAAGGATGAACATTTCAATAATATTATCACAGGTGATGAGAAGTTAGAATGGGATTCCTACGTTCAAGTGTCCAAAAAATTCCTTGGATATTATAAAACAAAAAACTATACCGATCTTCTTGAAAATCTTCTGCAGTGCTAGGATAGAATGTGGTGTAACGTGTCTTTAAAAGTTACACTTCTTACATTCACGCACAGACTTATTCCCGAAACCCGCGGTGCTGTTAGCGACGAACATGGCGAACGCTTCTACAGAGAAATATTGGACATGGCAGAAAGATACCAGGGTAAGTGGAGTAAATCAACGTTAGCAGATTACTGCTGGGCGCTCGTCAGCGAATCACCAGCGACAGAACACATAAGGCGGGCGAGCAATTGTGGCACGAGTGACTTCCCTGCGCGGGAGAACTACGAGGTAAATCCAAGGTGGCGCGTAAGTAACGCACCCTTTTAAAAAATACACTGAGTATCGGTAGACATGATACGACATGTAAATAAACTTTAACAGTTCCTCTAGCGTTTGCAATTATTCAAATCTCTTCACCTTCTATGCTTTTTTCTTTATTAATTTTTTAAAAGGGTGCGTTACTTATGCGCCACCCTGTACAAGCATAAGCTTTTAGGGGGAATTCTGACAAGTTTCAATAACTAAAAAGCGAGAGGTAAACTTGCGTTTTCATTATCAATCCCGTGTTCGGCGCCCATGGAAACATAAAGATTGCCCGTTTTCATCATTGATATAGAAACAAATAAAATTTTGTTGACTAGTGTTATTAACAGGTGAAATGTTAAATTCGCTGTATTGAGATAGTATACACTGATCGTTTTTCTTTATAATTTATTTGAAACAGGAATATGCTTTAAATTCCGTGAAAAATTCTATGAATTCTAAGGAAGTAATTAGCTTGAACATATGTTTTTAAAACAGCTCCGTCATTGCTGTGTTAAACTGAAAATTGATGTCACGCAGGCAAGCAAACCAACCTCCGAGCAAGCAAATACTCTAAGCTTCAAGTGGTGCATAGACAGATGGGATCCACGAATAACATTAAAATAAACTTAAATTGTTAGTAATATCATGTATTTATGTATGCTACCGATTAATCATAAAACAGTTTAAATTCTATAGACATAGTCATCTATAGTCATCTGTCTATAGAATAGACAGATGAACACGGTATAGGGCGTCACGTACAGGAAGTCTCAGTCGATCTCTGAGAAAACGCACCGAAACTTCAGCGGCAGAATTGCAAGTCGTTAAGTTTTATCAGCAGAGTCCAAGTCAGCGGCGTCCAGAAATGTGTCTCAGTTGTTGTTATTGTCTGTAATGAGACCTGCGCCAGCGGGCGTATTGGAGTCGGTAATTTTGCGAAGCTATATTTAACTTTGCACATGCTCAATTTTATGATGAACTAGACAACACGTGACCCGTTGGGTCACATAAAATTTATCAAAATCAAACCGTATCCAGAAATATATCCTATGCAGTTACGTCGGTATCCACGATACAGGATTAAACGAAGAGTATAAATTTCGAATATCTCAGAGCCGACAGACAAATTCTTCATTCCCTTATCCACTTTACTAACTACCCCGACTTAAATTCGGCTCTTCTGTGCACGGTTTCAAGCAAGCAAGACGACCAGAGTTTTAGTATTATACTAGATAGATAGATAGATATAGATAGATATAGATAAATATTTTATCTACGATGAATAAGTAAATTCAAAATTAAAATGAGCGTCTGTATGTGATACGAGGTTTGAGGTCATAGGTCCTGGGATGAAATCTGTTTTTAGAAATTCGATCGCCCTGAATGATGAACGACGCGACGTTGTTCGAAAACTTGGCGAATTTTAAATAAATATCTCAGAAGAAATTTTGAAATTTGAATTCCCTAACAATGAAACCTGAGAGTCTTCCAACTTTCGCTCTTATAGATAGATAGAGATAGATAGATAAATAAATAGATAGATAGATAGATAGATTTACGAAGCAACTTTTAGCGTTGGGATCGCTGGATTTAAATTCGCTATTTGTTACGGGACAGCTCTTTCTTTTTGCAGCCCTGGCAGTGGAACCATTTCACAGCCACGCACTTGCCATTCAACATTTTCCTCATTACGCTCTCTCCTGTCTCTCTTTCGGGATTGAGATCGGCAAAAATTTACCAATTAGCTCTAGGTCCGAAAATTTAGGCAGTGAAGGACAAAAGACACGAATAAAAAATTCGTAAAGCTAAGAAAACGGAATAGATCCTTTCTTCAGGCCTGACAACCAGTGGTGCAACAATCTAACAGTTCAAACTTTGTGAGCTTTCGAAATTTTCCATTAAAGCGCTGGGACTCGAGGCAAACTTGGAGCTGTTCTAGGCAGCTAATTAAGTCTTCGGTGCAAATTAAATGCAAAGTCCCAAGCGCAATCAATTTCTTGAGACTCGCACTTTTAGCTCCTCCCCCAGCGACGCCAATTGTTGAGTCTGCAGAGACGACCCATTCTTCTGCAGCTCGCCAGCTTACTTATGAGGCAATGGCCTTCAGTGCCAATTTACGTATGCATGCGCGGTATACAGGGTGACGCAAAAAAATGAAACTTAATTGATTGTAAGCTAACATTTATCTAGGATTCGTATCATGAATACCAACATTTTTTCCAAAACCTACATAAGTACAGGGTGGCGCATAAGTAACGCACCTTTTTAAAAAATTAATAAAGAAAAAAGAATGAAAGGTAAAGAGATTTGAATAATTGCAAACGATAGAGGAACTCTTAAAATTTATTTACATATCGTATCATGTCTACCGATACCCATTAATTTTTTAAAAGGGTGCGTTACTTATGCGCTTCCCTGTATTACTATTACCATAAAAATGTTGGTATTCATGATACAAAGCCTAGATAAATGTTGGCTTACAGTCAATTGGGTTTCCTTTTTCTGCGTCACGCTGTATGTAGTAGTACCTCAAGCTTATATATTTTTATTTTTTTCTCGCGTGTAGGCCTATATTTACCGACTGAAGGAATTATATGGGAGAAAATTTAAGAGTTTATATACTCGGTTCCTAATCCTAATCTGTGGCAGTCTGAATGTCAGAGCAAGAAGTCTGTATCAGTGATACAAAAAATTCTATTATCTCACATGGAGTTTAACACCGATTTTGAATGGGTGGGAGCGCTGGTATATAAATAAGTATTTCATGCAATGTCAAAAATACCGTGACTTACTCTATTTATTCTTAAAATAATTGAAATTTCCCAGTAAAGAATGTAATTGGTTACAAGCATTCCTCGCCATTCCCTTTAAAATCAACTATTCATCACCAAACTATGTTAACAAAAATACTGTCGTATCGTACTCTGATGAATAAAACAATTATTTTCTTTCAGCTTACATTCACTTACGATGTGACATTCCGTATCCTATCTACGACCCTAATACACACCAGCGCGACTCGCACTAACAGTCTCCTACGTAATGCTGGTGAGGAGGTGGACCATTGCCTTCTATATTTAGACCAGTACCTCCTATATCTAGACCAGTGCCCCCTATATCTAGACCAGTGCCCCCTATATCTAGACCAGTGCCTCTGTTATCTAGACCATTGCCTCCTATATTTAGACCATTGCCTCCTATATCTAGACCAGTGCCTCCTATATCTAGACAAGTGCCTCCTATATCTAGACCAGTGCCTCCTATATCTAGACCAGTGTCTCCTATATCTAGGCCAGTGCCTCCTATATCTAGACCAGTGCCCCCCATTATCTAGACCAGCGCCTCCTATATCTAGACCAGTACCTCCTATATCTAGGCCAGTGCCTCCTATATCTAGACCAGTGCCCCCTATATCTAGACCATTGCCTCCTATACCTAGACCAGTGCCTCCTATATCTAGACCAGTGCCTCCTATGTCTAGACCAGTGCCTCCTACATCTAGACCAGTGCCTCCTGTATCTAGACCAGGGCCTCCTATATCTAGACCAGTGCCTTATATATATCTAGACCAGTGCCTCCTATATCTAGACCAGTACCTCCTATATCTATACCAGGGCCTCCTATATATAGACCAGTGCCTCCTATATCTAGGCCATTGCCTCCTATATCTAGACCAGTGCTCCTATATCTAAACCAGTGCCTCCTATATCTAGACCAAAGCCTGCTATATCTAGGCCACTGCCTCCTATATCTATACCATTGCCTCCTATATCTAGATCATTACCTCTTATATCTAGATCATTACCTCCTATATCTAGACCAGTGCCTCCTATATCTAGACCACTGCCTCCTATATCTAGATATAGGAAGCAATGGACGGGCCCACTCACCAAGCAAGCAACCAAGCAAGCGTATCATTATGTGGTGGAATCTTGGCATTTTTTACATTCGTCAGAGTACGCTGAACTTTTAAGGAACATAAGGTGCCGTGCTCCTCTCTTTAGCTCGCTAACTTCTCGTTTGTGTGAACTGAATAATTGGACTTTTTGATATATATGTTGCATTTGGCTTGCAAAATATATTTTTACGGGAGATGTTTTAGCCAAAATTACCGAAGTGTTTCAATGGGATGCATGATTTTGTTTCACATGAAAATCGGAGAACAACTTTGGTATCAACATATAAGTAGATATGAACAGTATACATAAACGAAAATATTTGTAAGCATAAATTGTACATATATGTTAGTTTAAGTAGGAAACAAGTAATCTCTTAGGCATATGTTGTTGAAGACCAGGGACCACTCTTTGTTCAAAATTTCTGCAATGCTTTTGGGAAATATTATTTCCCAAGGGGAATAATATTATTTGGGAAATAATATTATCAACTCTACATTGAAGGCTCTAATAAGGAAAATTGAAAAAAGTAGCCGAAAAATTGTGAATAAAGAGTCGTCTCTGGTCTTCAACAATGCATATATGTTTGCATAATACTAAAATTATGATTTTTTTCCTTACTTCCTTCCTTACTTGGTTATAACCGCGTACACTCTTCAGTAATTGCATAGTCCCACCACTCTGATCATCTTCCTTACTTGCTACCGTGATAACGAGCTACCGTGTAATTAAATAGGGATAACAGAGGCGCAACATAAGCTCAGAAATAACAGAAATTAAGCCGCCATATCAACACCAAACCGTCCATACCCTCGAAACTGAGATGTTCAATTTCTTCTTGATGAAATATAAGCTTGACTAGTAGACGAACCCCGCCAAAAATGGCGAGACAAATGGTGTGGATTTATTAATATGCCCTTCTATTTAAAAGGTAAATCTGACGGGAAATGTTGCTATTTGCAGTATCACTGATACGTACTGCCTCCTCTGAGAACCACGCGGCTTATCAGAAATACGGACCCGGGAATTTTCTCCGATCGGGAACATTCTCCTTGAGGGCGTGACAGAAGGACGGATGGACGGACCAAGCAAGCAAGCAACCAACACTGGGCTGTTATTATTTAGTGGGGTAATTCTTTCATGAAAGAGTTATTTTTTGTAAAAAATAAACAGGTTTCGATCGATAGCATCGTGAACACGAGATGCTGAGCTCTCCCGATAAAATAAGCACCTACTGCTAATATTATGTAGGACCTCCACGAACACGAATAATGGCGGCAGTCCACTGTGCATCCACTGTGTGAGCCTCAGATGTTTGAAAGCGTTCATGCCATTCGTATCTGAAAATTTGAAAAGCAACTCCGGAATCCGGAAAAGTGGGACGATAAACAAGCAGCCTCGGATGAGGGTACGCGCGAGAGTTATATTCCACGAATACTTGTTATTAGTTTTCAAAGTAATAAAATTGCGCTTTTAATTATTTGGTTGCAGGCGGGGGCTTTAATAAAAAATAGAAAAATACTGCAGTGATGAAATTAATGGTGAAAACTTAATCATCCACGAAGGACAACCTGGTCCATGAGGACTCAGGAACGAATGAACAGAACAGCGAACAGTTTTAGTTAAAAGTTTTATTCTCTAAATATTTATATAATTAAGAAATTAGCCATGAGGAGTCTAGGAATATTAAATTAATACATAAGTGTTCTGCGTTCGTAAAATCAACTCTAAACTCTATACGTAGAAATTGATCTTATTTAAAGATTTTTTCCACTAACGGGAAAAAGAGAAAAAATTGAAATTGATAAACGTCAGTAAATTATTCGTCCATAAAAGCTCGTGCAGAATGCACTACATTCACACTTTTATCTCCAGTATCGAACTCCGTGCAAAATTGCCAGCCTTCCGTTAAAAAAAAATCCCTGTTCCATCGCAGCTGCGAGCTAAGAACTAAATCAGGAATCCTTTTCCAAACTTCGGTTCTGACATCAAGCAAAATTTTGCTTTGTGATGTAAAAAGCAAGGCTGAGGAATAAAAGAAAGAAACCAAGGTTTGGTGAATGACGACTAAAAACAAACACAGGGAGTGACATCAAGCACAATGTGTGAAAACAAGCACAATGAGTGAAAACAAGCACAATGCGTGAAAACAAGCACAATGCGTGAAAACAAGCACAATGTGTGAAAACAAGCACAATGTGTGAAAACAAGCACAATGAGTAAACCCAAGTTCAGTGAGTGAAGACAAACACATTGAGTAAAAATAAGGAAACATAAGGCTAATAGTGGCACGAAGGACACTTTCTAAAAATGGAGTCAATTTCTTCGTCTATCTACTATGTAGAACAATTCAATCATTCAGGGAACACCCTAGTCCCTGGTGCCTCTAGTCCCTGGTGCCTCTAGTCCCAAGTGCCTTTAGTCCCTGGCGCCTCTAATCCCTGGTGCCTCCAGTCCCTGGTGCTTCTAGTCCCTGGTGCCTCTAGTCCCTGGTGCCTCCAGTCCCTGGTGCTTCTAGAATTTGCTTAATTTCTCCAACCTGCAAGACGTTTCCGTCCCAACGTTCCTATTAGTAGACGCAAGCATAACTTTACCACAAACTCCTAATATGTAGCAGCAGGGCCGTAATTTCGTGTGTAAGATCTGATTTCCCTAACATCACTACCACTTTTTTATCAAAAAGATCTTTATCATATCTCTGGCAGGGCGCGTGAAGGGTCAGTGTTCTCCGACCCAATGGACGGACGTGGCGCATACCAATGGGAACTCAACATGCGTTTAAAATCTTCCACATCGAAATGAAAATGAGTATTTTTGCATGTGGTAACTGTGAAAAAACAGAGGTCGGCTTCACGTTTCAGCCAAGGTGTGTGGAGGTCTCGTGTAATTTAATGTGAATCTGAGCTCAGGTTTTGTTCAAAATCTTACCCGTCGTAACCAAGATGAGTAGTTTTTGTCGGTAGTGACTGAATGGGAACTGAAGAGTCATAGGCATAGTTTTCAGACGCGTGTTGAGTTAGCGTGTTACACAAACGATATACGCATTAAAGACAATCTGTTGTTGAACAGAGATCTCTAACTTCAGTGCGAATGACAAAACCTGAATTCCCGCGTAAATTCCGCGTTATCTCCGTAAAATAAATGATTAAGCGCATCTGTATTTACAGCTTAATGAACAGCGCTGCATTGAGTCCTGTAATCAATTCAGCAGGCATTTGCATATCGCTGGCACTGGACTCCATTCGCGTGTTAAAAGCAACTTTGCTCACAGCTGCTGCTCTCTCGAGGCACCATCGGCCACGATCGAGCTCGTTCAAAAGCTCGAAATAGAAACGCAAAATAAGAACGTATACATTTTCTGCGGGACTGTGCAGGATATGAGAAGAATTCTTGTTATTTCGATTAAGAGCGAAAGGTTGTGCGTTCATTTTTACGGTTAAATTGTCGCTTACATTCAAATAAGAAAATCTTCGAGTCCATGCAGATAGAAATTAATTGGCTGTTAGGAAGCCTTTTCGCTAGGAGTTCGACAGCGATAAAAACAAATGATTCAAAATAAAGCTAATAATAAATTAGCGAGGCACGCACTGCAAATAACGGTTGTTATTCGATGAATTTCGTTCGAATGCCTAAGTAAAAACGTAAATACAAAACATGATCTGTGTGACTCTTACATATGATTTGCTAGAGTGCTACTGCATCACTCTGCTCACGCGACTGAAAGTTATTTTGATTACTCGCTCTGGTTGGAAAAATATTCAGACAAAATGAGAGTATCGATGAATGTTTACGTAGACTTTTTAAGTTTTACAGTCGCAGTCTTGTCACGGTTTGGTCGTTTTTCCTCGTTATTCAGGCCTTCATACCCATTATACAATGATTTTAATGCATGAACTAGTTGAAGTTAAAATTCAAAATCAAGTAAGGAAGACCTCTGAAACCAAATTCGAGTACATGTGTAGTTGCTACCTAGCTTCAGGTGGTGTAGCAGGGCATGGAGTCAAAGTGACGTAAGTCTACGGGATTGGGGCGTCTACATTCACGGCAAAATCTTCATTTAAGAGATCTTTCCCTTGTGCTGGTGTCTCAAAATTACCTTGATGATTAATCCAAGTACTGCTTTTTTAACGATGGAGAATTTAGTTCAGAACCAGAGAAACCTGTAAAATTTGGCCAACACACTTGGACCATATTGCGAACGACTAACGAAATGGCGAATGCATTTGGTCGACAAGCTTTTAAATGTTCGGAAGTGCGAATTGTACGCAGTGGGTGCAGCGCAATTAGGCCTGCCTTGAGTGTCATCAACTGTGTGCCATTTACTGCCTCACATTTGACTTATTATCCTGCAATTTCGGGATGGAGCATCAATGTGTTGTGAGATATAGCACTCTAATTTATACACTACGCGTGCATGCACGCACACATGCAAACCCTTTACACATACACACACGCACACACATATTCAAACACGTGCATTCACACATACATATTCCCTCACACACACTCACACACACGTACAAATATTCATACATACACACTCCCTCGCCCATACACACTCAAACAAACAAACAAACACACCCGTTACACAGGACATTGATCAAAACGGACAAGAAGAGCATCCAGCTGCCGGCCTTCAATTGGCAGATGCTGCAATCAATCGAGCGTATTTCTCTGGTGGCATCACGGGGAATGAAATGAATCTCCCCTCGCTGCTCCGAGTCAAAGAGGGACTCGAACTGATGGCTTTCCGAGGGACGGTATCGCCAGGGAAAGTACATGTAAAGTGAACGACTCTTATCTAAACTTCCCTAAAAAACGACTACGATCTTTTGAATTTCGGACGAAGTTTGAACTTGGAATTATTGTTGCCGTTGGTGGTACTTTGGTGTTAGGGATTTTGAATTTATTGTGAAAATTCTTAGGACTACGCGATGGTAGCGGCGCTTGAAGGTGGCTTTACGTAATAATGGAAGCTAGGGTTGGATTTAACATATGTCAGAGTATGTAGGTGTTGGTAAAAAATGAAGACTTGAAGCTAAAACTCTGAGAGACAAATCAAAAAACCTGAAAAAAGTTTGAAAAAACTGTTTTCGTTTTAATGTTGTCACCATAACTTACAAAACAATTTTATTGTATAGCAGAGGAACCAAAATGTTCGTATTTTTTAAAAAATGCCAGATGGGAATGAAATCAATACACATCTTTTCCCATAAATTACGTGTACTTGGATGTACTTGGAGAAGTTTCGGCCGTCCCGCCGAGGCCACACTGGGGTGCCGCCGCTTGACTGTGGTGCGGTCGCACTGTGGAGCAGTAATTATTTTTCTTTTAGATTACAAGAACATCTTTAGAAATTTTATCAGTATCCACCTCTTTGCCCGTCTCAGTTGAGCTCATAACTGATCAACGCGTTCTCATCCTGAAGACATTTTTTTTAAATTTGGTGTCCTATGTTAAACTCCTATAACGAGGAAGTAAACTTTCTTACCAACTAGCCACATTCAAAAGTCATGTTGTCTTTGGCAGGATGTTAAATAAATATAAGTTTCTAATTATTTTGTAATCATTATACAATTATTCTCAATGGTTACCGAGGGAAAAGTTTCCGTTTGAAACCGAGTTGGTCCTTAGGTAACAAAAAGTGTCATCCTCCATCACAATCACGCGCGTACTCACACTGCGCAATTAACCAAGATCCCTCGGAAAAATTCCGTTTGGCAAGAGTGCTTCACTCCCCAAGTTGTCCTGACCCTGTTTCTCCTCTTCATTTGTCACATTTTTGTGGAATTGCGAAATATTTCGGTAATCTTTGCATGATGTCAAGAGAAGAGATTTGAAAAAGAGTTGAATGATACATCACATCAAACCAAAAAATTATAAAAATGAGGTATTTAAGCTCTCTCGGATGCGCCTTAGGCAGCAATGTAAATCATCTTCAACAATGAATATTGTCCCAGTCACAATATTTCGTTTTTCATGCGAGCCTTAAAGGTAGATATGGCTAATTATCATACAAATGTACTACGCAAGTGCGCCATCTACACGGATTCGGCTAACATCGGTTTTAAAATTCACACGCTTACAAATGGAAACATCCTAAATGTGAATGTGCCATTTATTTCTTCGGCTGAATTGAAACCTAGGGACCCTTATCATTAATGAGAGATGTATAATGCACAATAAGTTTCCAATACCATATCAACACGTTGCCTGCAGGTTGGTACATGCGTGTACCAACTCTCGCTTTTAGCGGGTACTGTTTGCAGGCACCGTGCTGGCAAACGGCAGGGAACCGCTGGAGACCGCTGCACATGAAACCGCTGGAGACCGCTGCACATGAAACCGCTGGAGACCGCTGCACATGAAACCGCTGGAGACCGCTGCACATGAAACCGCTAGAAACCGCTGCACATGAAACCGCTGAAAACCGCTGCACATGTATTATTTCAAGCAGTGGTGCCAATCGACAAACCTGTGGTGGTGAACCGACGCATTCCATTGCACAATCATTTTTATGAGAAGTAGTACCACTGTACAAACAAGTGATAGAAAACCATTTCAAACCGCTACACTAAAATATTGCTGGTACCACTCTACGGACCAGTGGTTGGGAGCTACTACACACTGGCACACAAGTACCGTAAGATCTGGTGGTAGCATTCAACACAGCAACGATAGGCAGCCGCTGCCCCGACAACCTTGTTGCACCAAACCACTCACTAAGTTTGCAAGTTTTAATGAGCTACTTCAGTGCGGGAACTTTTCTCTTCCACTCAAATATTTTAGGCGCGCCAGACACACTTGTTGCAATCTTTGCATCCTTCGCAATGGAAGCAAGAGACTTGATTTTGCCCTCGTGTTGGTGTCTTGAGATTATCTCGAGACTCCATCGACCTTGGCCTCGTGTTGGTGTCTTGAGATTATCTCGAGACTCCATCGATCTTGGCCTCGCGTTGGTGTCTTGAGATTATCTCGAGACTCCCTCGATCTTGCCCTCGCTTACACGTAAACGACACGGCTGTCGCGCATCACAGAGCTGGGAGAGGAAACTTCAACACCACTATTGACAATGGTTGAAAAATCCAACAGCGAAGCACTCAAGCAAAACAGGTCCAACACCGAAGCACGCAAGCAAAACAGCTCCATCAGCGAAGCACGCAAGCAAAACAGGTCCAACAGCGAAACACGCAAGCAAAACAGGTCCAACAGCGAAGCACGCAAACAAAACAGGTCCAACAGCAAAGCACGCAAGCAAAACAGGTCCAACAGCAAAGCACGCAAGCAAAACAGGTCCAAGAATGAAAAACACAACCGGACCTCACAGCCCCGAACCTTGCCCCAATCAGAGCTCAATTCTTTCATAGAAGACAACGTTCACCGATGTGCCGACTGAGCCCAGCGCTCGAGAGTAAATTGGCTCACATGGCCTTCTAAATTTACTCCATTTCGAATTCATGCTCCGTTAAGGCCGGGAAATTTGCAAGAAGATCACTTAGGATTGTGGACTTGAACGAACAAAGCCTTCGCCGTCTGCAGGTCGAGGAGCAGGGGTGGGGACAGTGTGGATGGAACACCTTCGGGAGCCCGAAATGACGAGGCAAGTTCGGTGATGTTTTGGCCGTGGTGCTTGGCGGGAAGTGGACCACGTCACGACTGTGGGGCGTCGTTGTTAAGTATTTATTTGTCCGACGATGCTGGACGAGCATGGCAGGAATCAGTTTGCACTTACGAGGGTGCTTGAGTTTCAACGGTCTGCTGATGATGAAGGAAAACGGCTC
>VOMN01039001.1:0-31923 GCA_014899125.1 Orchestia grillus
CAGATTTTCAGAACAGTTAGGCATTAGTCATAGAACTAATAGACAGTTAGAAAAACCTTCTCGCTCGAACCCTCGGACCCACTGCGAAAATTTAAATCATTCTTTCAGACTACAGACTAAACAACTTTTCAATAATAGATTCAACAAACAATACAATAGATTTAAAAATTCTGGAATCCTTGCATATCTACAAAAAAAACCTACGCTAAATTCAGATATTACCTCAGTCCCTTTGTACCTTACGTGAATCAGTTAGCGAAAATGTGCTCAGGTTCTTTTAATGCAAGCTGACTGTGTAGGAACATATCATTTTATTCTTATGAGGATTTATTATTGAGGGTAAATGGAAATTTTATTTAAATTCTATAGTGATTTGATTGCTTTCGATCAACACTAACACCATTTTTATTCTAAAATGATTCGATAGCTGGGGATCAACAACATCATTCAAATTCTACTAAGATTTTATTGCGATTGTATTCGCATTACAAGACGTTTAATCGGAACCATAAACCCCACATGACCCACACGTATTCCTTTATATGTATACCGTGCAGTTTGGTACGCAGGTTCCTGCAACAATTTCTGGGAATAGTTTATTTTTTAACTAAAATTGTTCGGCCAAACCTTATGCCCGACTTTCTGGCATTTGACGTTGGTTTTCAGTCGCGTAGAAAAGTTCATTGACGCGACTGTACATGGTCTGATGCGAGGATACGAGTGAGGGCAGGTGTTAAAGTACACGTATCCCTCTCACTCTCTTACTCTCTCCAAAGCATTTGCCAGATTTCGTAATAAACTTAACTATTCGGCCAATAAAAAGATCTAATTTTTGATGGATCGATTTTATTGACTGCGTACGTAAAGTCAAATGGAAAACTAACAACGTGCGTCGACTCCTTTTTGAAGTCCCAGCTGGAGTTTGGGAAATTAAAGAAAAATTAGAACTGGGTTAACCCACGTCTCTTAGCACTAATCAACGTGTACTTAGCTCTCTCTTTAGCAGGTGTGTACTCTGCAAACGTACATCGAATCGAACACGACCGAACGTACGTCCGATCTAGAAACGCGCAACAAGAGCATACTTACACACACGTCAAACGGGGCCTCATGCAGGGGGAGAATTACGTCGCAAAAAAATTATGAACACTTTCATGACTCGGAGATCAGAGTTCTGATGAACAGTTGAAACGGAGTATCTAAAAACCGAGTACGCAAGGATTTCGAGGCCTGAAATAAATAAAAACTGGATCATGTCGGCCATAATTCCAGTCTTTGAATCCGCACTGATGTAGAAATTTTTCGAGATGGCTCTAGGCTGCCTGGACAGATGGGGACTTGATGTTATCAAAGAGGAGTAAAAACTTGAGGTTGTTTGCAAACTTGCGTTTCTGTCACTGAGCTGAGCAGGTGAGCCGCAAAATCTTTGCTGCGATATGCGCAATGGACAACAAAAAAATATAATGAAACCAAGCTTGGGCAACAGGTTGCTGAACTTTTTGGTTTTGTCGCAGTTTTAACAAGAACGGCCCTAATAACGGCGTGAGCTTTTAAGTATGCAGAAGTGCACTAGTAGTCCAGGGTGGAGAGGGGCAATAGTGCTCCGGTATGCAGAGATGTACATACTAGTCATCCTCTAAACTAACGAATCGACTTTCATTTTTTCGCAAAACGGCGACGGATTTTGGAATTTAAAGGAGCCCTACCGATCTTGTTAATGTCGGGGGTATCTCAATTTCTCTTCTGTTCCATCCCGCGAAGCCGAGCTTGAGTCGAGCCGTGCAGATAGCCCTCGATGTTGGCCGCGCTTGTTTTAAGAAGGATTTGATTTTGTTCGAAATTTTCAAATCAAATTTTCAAATTTCGAACTAATCAAATTGCGCAAATCAACGCAGAAAAATCAAATCGTGCATAAATAAATTACGACACACACACACACATCGAGCATGGAGTCTTTTTATGGTATGTCAAACTAACAATGTATTTCACGGCGGTAATGCAAAGAAATAATCCAACGCTAAGATGTTCAGCTGTGTGAGCCAATTTCAAAGTCGCACGATGACTTAAACTGTAGCAAGAATTTTTGCTAGATATCCTCGGATATTTTTACATGGAATGCCAGAGGTTCTCTCTTCATCACAGAATACAGGCTGTCCCAAATCTCGCACTCAATTTTCAACTGCCTCTTACAAATATATTTTGTCTTTACTGTTCCGTGTGCAACTTTTTCAAGCTGCTATACGATTAAGTATTGTTATTTTTTTCAGTACGATTCGTTAGATGTATATCTATGATAGTAAACATCGAAATATAAGTAAAATATATGAGTAACAGTCAGAGTGAATAGTTTTAGAACATCTTGTACATGGTTTTGGAATCTCAGTAGCTGAAAAGTTCTGGGACTTGTATGCCATTTACGTATCACACCCTAGTGGAATTATTTAAACATGTTAAACAAATACGCAAGCATGTTTCGCTTCACTTACTGCCACCCGCTTTGTTTCTCACTCTCAGAGGAATGAAGGAGAATGTATTTTACTTCCAATAATTTGACTGTTATTGAGTTACTATGCATTACTAAGCAGTCTTCCGCCAAATCGTTTATTTTCTTTATTAAGTGAAATCTATCCCTCCAGCTAAACGTCAATTCTTCTTAAACTACGTGAGTGTAATTTCCTTCCCTGTAACTATTACTTTCTTTGAGTAATGAGAACTATCTCATGTCAATTCCGAATACATACTTCCAATTTATGTATAATCACGCTTAAGAAATCCAAATCGACATGTGATGTCAAATTGGTCATTTACTCAATTCTACACACCAAGCAATACTACACATCAAACATTACCACACACTAAACAATACCACACACCAAACAATACCGCACACCAAACAATACCACACACCAAACAATATTACACACCAAATAATACCACACACCAAACAATATTACACACCAAACAATACCACACACCAAACAATACTACACACCAAACCAGTTTCAAAAGCCAGAATATTGAGACCTGTTCCAGGCCAGCAGCCGAATACCTCCGTAGCAAAGGCAGATACCACATAGCGCAGCACGAGTAACCGGAAAGCCTAGATACTTTTTAAGGTACATTTGTTTCGTCCGTGACTCTAATTCGACACCGACAGAGACAAACGGACCATTTCAATGAAGTCAAATACTCGTTTGGGTAAACCGACACTTTGCCGAACCTTTCACTCTCCTGAATCGAGCGCTCGCGACGCGCATGCCTGGACTCGAGGCGTGAAGTCCGTGCCAACAACCCATCCGTGCCAAGCCCGTGACCAGAACCTTTCCTTATTAAGCCGGTGCTAAGAACAGCTCCTCGGTAAACCCATATTAAGAACCCTTCCTTTTTATACCTGTGCCAAATGTCGTTCCTAGTTAAACCCATGCCAAGAACCTTTCCTTATTAAACCTGTGCTGAGAACCATTATATGCTTTATGCCTATGCTAAAAACTGTGCCTTCTTGAGCCTGTGTTGTGAACCGTTCTTTGAGCCCTTGCCGAGAACAGTTTCTTGCTTGAATGAGTGTCGCATTAAAATTACGGTTGTCAATGAATTCGAATAATACTGACGGATTTTAAATTGAAGCTGAAAATGCGTCGTGCGTTCGCCAATGGCGTATTTCAACTAGAGCCTTCATTAATTCCAACACGTTTTACCGTTAGGTTTTCAATGCCTTACAACCACTGGCGTGGTGAGGGATGTGGGGAATGCGTGGTTTAAGCTTCCTTTTCCAAGGGAATTACTCCCTGGTTACGTGAAATGCCTCGCCTGAGCCGAGATTCAAACCCTGGTCCTCCCAGTGCAAGGCCATCACTCTAACCAGTACCCTATGGAGCCCATGTAGAAGCAACATAACATAAACAACATTTTTACATAACTTTATAACTACACACAGAATAAAAATGAAAACTTGTGTAAAGAATTTACTACCATACGTATAATAACAACGAGAATTTCTAATAACAATTGATAACAACGTAAGTCACACCCATACAACTCTGTGTAAGAAGTCAGTCCTGGTCCGCCACTGGACGTCCCTATCGTCCAGAGGCTTCGATGACACATCTGTCGCTCACAGAGCACACATACTGCAGGTGCTTCTGAAACGCCATGACGTTTAAATTTTTATTCAACCTGTTGATGTCTTGAGGTAAAGATCATTACGTGTATACCGACTTCTGGTAATTTCCTCTCCCCAGAAGATTGTCTTCGGCAATTTCCTTCTCCGATGTCATGACGAAATAGAGCTTGAGGTTTCGGTGTGATTTGTATTTTTCGTATTGTATTCTTACGTATTGAAAAGTAACATGTATCATGACTTGTATGCGTCTTATAAAAGAATAAATAATATTCATTTTCTTTCATTAATTCTTCTTTCGTGGCTCTTGAGAAAATCATGATACTGCTGTATGAGTCAACTCTCTCGTCAGCTCAGTGCCGCAGTGCTGGGCAACGTGCGGCGGAAAATCTGGGCTGAGTGATATCCTGCAGAATAAGTACTTTGAGTGTACTCTCTGCAGAGAAGCAGCATGTCAATTTACTGAGTGGGCGAACTAGTTCAGTTATTGTTATTCAACCAGGACCACTGTCATTTTTAATCAACATTAAAAAAAGCATAGCTTAGTAATACATTTTTAGTGCTTCGTTAACAACTAGGGGGAATGAACACACGAGCGCATGAAATCTGAACAATGGTCTGCGAAATATTTTGTTCCTTTACAAATAAGCCAGTCTGTCTACAAGGTTAATGCATTCTTCTCGTGAGAAAATAGCATATTGTTAGCATGCAAAACAAGCTATGACAGGTTATGTTAAGTTTAGTAAAAGCGGCGATGTAAATTATTCGTTGTTTTCAACAAGTTGTTTAATTTATTCTTAATTCTTTTATAGAATTCATGAGTGTTCAGAGTAAGTTAAATTTTCTTATGAAACCCCATAGACTCAAGTTCAGTGGGTCTTGGTTAGAGCATCTGTCTTCGTCATATTCTCTCACGACTCAAAAATACATTTATGATATGCACTTGTACGTCGATTATATTAAAAAAGGATCATACATGTGAGCGCACCCAAAATTCACCCCATTTTCTGACAGTGTGTACTCCAGCGTCAACGCGATGGAAGTCAGCGTGAAGGAAAAAATTTTTCATCGCTCTGTAGCGATCTTCATGTGCAAGAGATATCTATTTCAGATGAATTGAACTACGTTAAATAATATATGATCACGTTGGAATTGTGGAGTTGGGGCTTGGGTGCCTTTGTTTCACTCGATAGCGATTGCCAGTACGAGGGCTCGCTGAAATTTCAGACTTGGAAAAGCAGTTCCTCACTTGCCGCAATAGAAGTCGAAGTAGAACGCTCCAAATCAGACTCTGCTTCTTTGGATGAATCATAAGTAAAATGTTGCAAATTATGTCTGTTGCATTTAATCATATTAGCGTAGATCATTTTTTGATTTCTCATGATTCTAGTTTTTTCTTCATGCTGCATAAGTATAAAAAATTCACGTTTAAAGGTTCAAGTTTCTAGTTGCTTTAGGTTGGAAGTTCATGGTTTTCTTTGTTTCTTCTTTTCTTTAGTTCTTGATATTTTCTTTTCTCTTTATCTCTCTTTAGCTCCTTTTTTCTTTTTCACATCCCTAATTCATTTTTTCTTTCTTTCTCTTTCTTCTATTTTTATCTTTCTATCGTCCAAGAGCCCTCAGAGTGAGAAGTTCATCACAAAGAGTGAAGTCCTGCAGATATTTATTCTTGAAAAAGCAGTATGCCCTATCTTACATCCCCCCACATTTATCACTCCTGTGCAGTGATTTTCGAAAAGCACTTACCATTGTGTGAGGCTTTAGAATCAACCTTGTGAGCTGTGAGCTGTTTTGAGGTTGTTTTGCACTAGCTTTTCTAAAACACTATAGCAGCCCTCCAAAAATAGAACTTCGTTTTAATCCTTTAACAAAATTTCAAACAACGGATGTGAATGCTCGAAAAAACCATAAGCAATAGAGTATTCTGTTTTAACCTATCATGTTAATTCTTCATGATTTTTCATTCATTTATCATGATTCTTATTGGAAAATTTAATCACATGGTGAGAAATTACGTGAACTGCGTACGTTCCCTTATGTATGTCGGCGCCTTAGCAGGATTTTGCGTTGCACCCCCAGACTGGGCAGAAAGTGAGAGAAATTTTGTACTAATTGGTGACACACTAGAAACCCCAAGTCGATGATCACTCATGCACAGAGTTTGCTATCCATTTTCATAGAATTCCTACTTAGTTGACGCAATCTTAGTTACCAACGTTACATATTTGCTAAACTGATCTGCCCTAGACGAGTTATTTGAAGCAACATCTAGTGTAATACATGACGTCTACCGCCTCCATTGACCTTTACAAACATAGCCAAAGAAATCCGTAGTGTCTGCTTCCGAATAAAATAAAATGTTCCAACTACGAGGGCGGTTGCCCGCTGCAGCACTTATGAAGCGTGCCGAGCTGTAGCTGTGATGCAATGTACTCGGTTGTGAAGGAGGGAACCTGAATTTATGGGGCTGTTCCTTATAAAATGTATGTCAAAGCACCCACTCGCTAAATTTTATCCAAGTTCTCTCTTTTTTAGTGTGTTCAGCTCCATCCATGTTCGGGTCTGCAGTTTGAGTAAACAATGTGTTGTTAAAGAGGCCGCTAACGGCAATGATTATGAAATTCGGCAAAAATTCTACTCTGAAAGAAAATATTTGTCGTACTGAGAAGGAGCAGAATTGAAATCAAGGAGAGTTTAAGTGAGCTCCTGCAAAAGAGACTTTCTGGTTGTTTTTATAGGACGATAATAGCCTGTACGGGAGTGAATACGTTTACTCATCTGGAATTTACATTCTTCTGTGGTAAAAGACGTAAATTATACAAGACGAGCGAGACATTTTACGCATCTACATACTTCGATTTTTAGTGAAGCTTCGCTGCCTACCCATTGGTAATAGATTCATAGTTTAGAAGATATTTGTTAGAATTAAGTATTATATATCCAAGGGGAGTTTTAATAGAAAACAATAAGAAAAAGTATTATAATGAACAAACTCATAACGTGTCTATATAACTCATACCATAATATACCAATACGTATACAGAGTGAGCAAGCGAGGTGTAGATACTGTTCGTATTATCATTACACAACGCTTTGAATTTTATAAATTGAAAAAATTGCTTAACCTTAGTATTACGTATAATGAATGTATGTTTTTAAGAATTAATTTTTTATGTTTAGTAATTTTAAGCGAAATTAGCGAGGGTGCAAGTGAAGTGTACAAGACGAGAAAGAAAACGGGAAATTTTAGACTTCTCAAGCCTCGTGTGAGCAGGTCAGGCTTTTACTAGGTCTTTAAATGCCTTAAAAAGACAGGTTTGCACTTACCGAGATAAGAAGTACTCCAAATCGGTCAGTTAGAACACCCCAACTGATTGAAAATATTCGAGAAAAATTCGGAGGGACACGGAGAGAAGCGTTAGGAAACTCGCTTCAGTAGCCTGTGGCAACTATGGCACCATGTGAAATGTACTGGAGAAGGATTTCAAGCTATCACCCTGCAAGAAGAGTAAAGCTTCACTGCTGTCTAAACACACAAAAGCAAAAAAGGTCGAGCCGAGCAAACATTCTTTTGAAAAACTGAGCGAGAGCACTCAGCCTCCAGTGTTATGGACTGGCGAAAAATTCTTCACTGTGCAAGCAGTCCACAACCACCAAAATGACCGTATACATGTACACAAAAACTAAGCAAAATATCCTTATGAAAATGCATTTGTCCTTCCAGCGCCAAAAACCGGCATTTGTGAGGGCTTGGGGGTACTGTGATCTCGACAGAGCAGAAAACTTCGCTCACACCCATCGAAGATGGGAAAAAATATACCAGCACACACATCTGAACTTATTGAAGAACAATTCGATTCCTTTGATCCATGCAACATTTGCTGGGGGAGTCTGGGATTGCTCTTCAACAAGATGGAGCCAACTCCCATACAGTCAACCTTGTTCAAATTTAGTGAAGGGACAATATGGCTGGTTTCTGGTCATAGGAGTTGGGCATCTCATGGGCTGCAGTGAGTGAAGCATTTTTGAGAGTAGAGCTATTTATTTAATTGTTAAAATATTGATGTCCTTAAGGCCAAATTTATGCAATGCTGGGAAAATATCTCGTCAGAACTATCCATGCAACATGTAGTCAGGTTCCCGATAGGTTGAAACGTCTAGTGAAGTCTAGAGAAGGATACATTGGACATTAAGAGTTAATGCAAACTGCATTGCGTTGATGATATTCTAGGGAAAAAAGTAATCGTTTACTTTTCTGGACTAAAGAGTTATTTAAATAAATTTTTGCCTACACTTTGCTTGATCACCCAGTACATCTAATTGCCAAGGTAGGGTATTGTTTTCTTTGAAGTTTTTCATACGAAAGTGTAGCAGTCACTACAACCACCTAAAAACTGAAACATTCAATGTAGATAATAAACGGGTGCTATCTTTGTATTCCTCTTCTGTAGATCAATCCACGTTAACTAACATTGTAAGCATTAGTTTTCATGTATAAACGTTTATTATTTTGGAAATACACAAGTTTTCTCTCACTGCATGCTAGTGATCATGGTCTTCTTGTCTAGGTAGACACGGTCTTAGAAATTGTTTGTCATTTTCACAACGAACGAGCGCTTCATTTTGAGCTCTGCACGTTCGGTTTGAAAGTTTTCGTATTTACGTTTCGTGAAACGTAACTTGCAGATTTTTACATTTACTTTTTACATGTACTTTTAAGTTAGGTCTTTATGACCGCACTTGAATATTTGCGTTCCTCATAGATGAAGAAATTCGAAGACAAGGTGCTCGTCTCCAAAATCGGTTAGAGGTGCAGCTCATATGTTGAGGTGTTCGATTTGCTGTCCATTTCTCCATTCACGCGTACATCGACGAACATTCGTTCTAGTATGTTTTCGCTGAGAGTCGTATGCAAAGAAGTTCACGTAGTTATATCCCCACATCAGTTTGCCGATTTTAAAATTCGTTTTCAGATAGCTTAACGGAAATCATTTAAGATCAACTTTTCGATTATGTGGATTGCGTTCGCATATCGCTGGTAATCCTTGATATACAGAGTGCCTATAAAGTCTCGTTGCTATTTCTAAAATTTGTTACAAATACAATTTATAAGATATTTTATTTAGACTTGTTCTCTTGTATCCAGTGTTTATTAAAGTTTTCAATCACATTTTGCATTTGTGGGTTTCAGGGATCCTGTTTGCGAAAGAGGTGCCATTGAATGCGCCCCTAAAAAATGGCCACCCCTCAAGAGAAGGCGCAACGTTTCTCATGGCTCATTAAAACAAAATCGGATAGGCAGGTAGCGAAACTACAGAACTGTATCGTAAGGTCCCGTCTCGAACAAAGGTACGGGACATTACTGACCTAAAGCAAAGGATTACTGATGCCATTGCCACAATTGATGAGGCGATGCCACTGCGAACACGGCAAGAAATCGACTACCATCTTGATGTGCTTCGAGCAACTCCTGGTGCCCACGTACAAGTGTATTAAATGAGGTAAACAACTTTAATAAACGCTGAATACCATGGAACAAATCTGAACAAAATATCCTATCAAATGCATTCGTATTAGTTTTTTTAATTTTGAATCTCTAATTCGGTAGCAAGGGTAACCCTCCGCCCCATTAATTATAATTATAGCCATGAGGATTGGAAAGCTCAGAACATGGGTAACTTACACTTTTTGGCGTTGTTCGAAGACTGTGAATTAGTTCACGTTGGAAATATATTTTCTGAAACTGTCATTAGGGTTACGATTCCTATTGAAATGTTTACAATCAATTCCCGAAAACGAGATTATTAGAGTTTTTTGGGCAAAACAAAGAAACAAAAGCAACTTTGTGTAAGCAAAATTTAAAGGTCAAGTAAAAAGCATCCTTTGACGTGAGACTCCGAACTATTCGTCCCCCTAAATCTTTCTTTGGAAACTTCGATAGAATAATACGAAAGGTAAGGAATTATCTTCCATCCTGGAAACTGAAAGGTTAACTTCACGCATCCATTGACGTTTCGACACTGATCTTTATAGATGGTGCTTGATATTTTTGGTAAATTTTGATCATAAAGGAGATATTGCCATTGAAGGGTCACAGGGGGACTTTGCATCTTTGCCGTTCGTAAATATCATATCTGATGCCGTGGAAAATCCCATAAAGTTCACTCTGCCCGAGCGCTCGCTCTTGTGTAACTTGTTAAATTCTCCAGCCAAATGCTGGAGCCTTTACAAGGGGCTTAGATTAAATTAAAGAAATCCGGACGTGACGTGTGGGACTCTAACGAGTCTCTCTCATTCTAAGAGACTCAGGTCGCATGCCAGGAGTTATGCAACCGACAACGTAAGTTTTAGGTGACGTGTAACTGATGATATAACTTTAAAGGTGTCATATGACTGACAAAATAATTTTTCGACCATATGTGCGAGCAACAAGTGACTTAAATTTCGGGCGTCATGTAAGAGACAAAGTAAGTTGTTGATGATATACACTTCAGCCGATATCGTAAATTGTACTTAAAACGATACGCGTGTGACAAAAAAATTTTTTTTTGAAAGACACGCAAAAGACGACGTAAGTCTTAGATGAAGTGCAAGTAACGACGTAAGTTTTGGCGCAGTTAGTTCGTCACAAAAGTGTACCAACGATGGAAAATCAGGTATGGACTAGAAAGTATGGTTTTGATGAAAATTCAGCCTCGGGTAACGAGTGGGAATCAAATGATAATTAAATGGAAGTCGGTGAGCAGCATCAGCGGTAGTGTGAAGGAAGGTCTATTGTAATACAGAATACGAAATCCAGCATTGTTAGGAAAATGTTGTCATTTTTGAAGTAAAGTCTTATTTAAATGCATTTATGATGTAAATGTTATGTATGTATGACTGATACCTAAAATTACAAAGAAGGTTGAATGGAGGTGTAAGTACTACTTGAATAAACACTCATCACTCATTTATCATCTAAAGTGTGTACTATTTTACATATTGAAGCGATAGTCCCTAGGCCTAGACATCGACACGTGCACCATCAGTCTTGAACATGTACTCTCGCTCAGTCTAACTTCTGCGCCGATCATCAATAAAAATCTATAATTTTTGAATACCCAAGTATATTCATAAATAATTTCACAAATTTATCAATAGGGTGGCAAAAAGTTAGACTTTGAATTTGTACGTGTCTATTTTAGATTGGAAATTCAGTTTCATAATTTTCCTATTCGCTAATTTTTCGAAAAACTTTATTGGACGCTGCGTGCAGGTCACGGCTCAGTTACACAAGCACCTGCAAGTTGTCGGTCTCTCATCTCGAATAAAATGAAACCGTGTGCTTGCTGCAGCGTAGTGTGGGGTTTTTATGCTGTAGCGAAAGTACGTTCATATTATAAGAGAAGTTTCCGAACCCGGTGGCTGCTCTTTGAAGTCTCACTGCAGAAACCATGGCGCAAACAGTCATTTGAGAACCAACGATGAGAACTTTTAGCTCATTTCACAACTGTCTCATGTTCCACAGAAGTTCTACGCCCAGCTTTCGAACTTGAAGGTCTCTCTTTGCAGAGGTTGTGTTCTGGCCTTTACGGTGGCCGGCTGGCAGGATTCCGACTGGTTTTGACACAGACGCCAAAATTGCATGATCATTCAAGACAGGTTCTGCATCAAAGTTCATATCGACACCCCGACCAAAATTTTGTTTGAAAAAAGTGGTGCACTTGCTTTTTTATAAGTAGTGTACATTATGGTAATACACAAGGTCACCTAACTTTCATTTTTTGGTCACGTGTCTAACATCGCTATAAATTACTTGTTTTTAACAAAATTCACCCGTTGGCTAAATCAAAATTTAAGCATTATTGCCAGTAGAACCATTAGTTATTGAGATTGATTTCTATTCTGTTCAACCCCTCAGGGGGCATAGGATAGGCCATATGCAATAGAGGTAGGTTAGTTAGGTTTGCCTATCCTATGCTATGGGGACTAGCGCCCCCAGGGGAGTACTGCTACGGTACCTCAGCTTTAGATAGGCCTTCGGGACTTCTGTCTTTCGTGCCCTCTTTGCTTCCTTCCATTTTCATTCCTTCTTCGCTATTTCTTATTTGTCTTTTCTTGCTCTTCCTTCTTAACTTGCTGTTTCTATGCGCAGGGGATCTTGTGTGGGAACACACCCTGTGCATAGAATCCCCGTTCTCCTAAGTCCATACTAAATGGTCCCTACTCTTTCGGTGCGAGATAGACTGATTTTCTGAAGCGCTGCTTTCACTACTACTACAACTACAACATATTCTATTCAAGAATGTATGCAACAGTCCGAGAAATTAAAGTTATCAACGTTGATATTAAGAATTTATTAATGATGTAAGATCAATAGATAAAAACGTTCTTTATAAAACGTTTCAACGTAAGTTTTGATCCCCCTAATTCTTCTGTTTACTTTCGTTATACTAATTACGATCAGAAACAAAATTCCGCAGTTACGACAGCCTCCGTACTCGCCAGATCTCGCACCTTGTTTTGCTTTCATTTCCTGAAAATTAAGCTCCATTGAATTGATAAAATTTAGAGAACGTCAAAGCATTTCACGGGAATTTGCTGAAAACTGTTGGCTTCTTGAGCAAAAATTCATCAAAGAACCATTCAAGGCTAGGTTTGTAGGATTTGGGAAAAGATAATATAAAATAGAATAACTAATTTGAATGACATGCTTCATAAATTTCTAATACATATCAATCTCAGTTTTCTCGAAAACCTATGTAATTCTTGTAGATATCGTTAACGCTTAGGGTATTTCGAGACATGAATTATTTCTTTTTGATATATGACATTTTGAATATTTATGTTAATAAACTAGTGAAATCGAGCGACCTCTAGTCATTCAAAATGCTTGGTACATTCATAGCAAAGGATTTGCCATCCAACCCTCAATGTACGTACATTATGTAGGCGATGTCTATGTATAGCTATGCATGTCCGTGTCTTATCAGGACGGCATCAGCCACCTGCTGGCAGATGTTAATGACCTTTTCGACTCTCGGTCTCGCTGGCTCAGCCTTCGTGGCCTATGAAGTTTAAATCTGCCTGGATGAGAGCATCGCCTACGCTGTCAACAATAAAAAATCAGCCTGAAGTTCAGGCAGTTTTTTGTTCATCGTTCGCCAAGTTTGATCGATGAATATCAGGTAGCCGACACCGGCAGGAGACGATCTTGATGAATTTTAAAAGACACATTGCTTTGACTTAAAGTTCAAGGTGCTTAATGCATTTATGGAAGTGTTGTAGAATGCCCTACTGAACCTTAGCCTCTAGGACAGGATGAGAAAGCTACCCGTTGTTTCATGTCGCATGCGTCAAACGAAAATATAACGTAAAACGAGCCTATGGTCGCCTTTCATTTTTTAAGCGTCAATAATGAATGGTCAGAGCAAGCGTAAGCGAGCATATCCTCAGAAAGTTATCATTTCGTGCATTTATATCTTTTCATTTCAAAGAAAGACTGTTTTCAATCCCATACTTTTGATGCATTTTTACCTAAACATCGAGGTGGATTTAAATCAGTTCAAAAGAAGCCTTCAATGTTTCTCGCTCGATTTCACAGAGCTACATCGAGCCGATCAGATGATCAAGACGGTCGCTGGAAAAGCACACAAACCTCAGCCAAGCGCTTCCAGAAATCATTTCGAGTTAGCAGAAACGTTCTGATATTCTGTGAAAATATAGACAATTCAGCGACAATTTTGACTAGCATCAAGATCATGCGCCCGTTGTAGCGACTCAAACGTGCTTTCCTTCACGGATGGATGATCCAAGAAAGGTGGCGAGTTCTAGAGCTTACCAAATCTCAAATCGTGAAGAGGAATCGTGAACAAGTGACAAAGGTAAGGAAGATATAATTTTAAAATACGGTATGAAAATATTAGGTTGTCTCCCATGAAATGTCGTACTTGAAAGAATGAAAGAAGATAATAGTCGTAGAGTGTTTATTTTAATCAAAATATAATCCTTTCTTCTTTATAACCTTTGCCCAATGTTTTTCTAAAGCATATATTCCATCTTAAAAAAAATTGTCCCGTTTTTCACGAATAAACTGTTCAAACACCTCAGATATACTTTCCTTATTTGAGAAAGTTTTATCCCGAATACAAAGTTCGGAAGGCTGAACAATTGATAACCAGTAGGAGACATATCAGGAGAAAAGAGAGGAAGTGGGATAATTTCACAATTCAGACTCTGTAGTTTGTCGACCATAGCTTTAAGGGTGCGGGATTGTGCATTATAGTGAAGCAAAATTGGTCCATCTCTATTCACCAGTCTTGGATGCTACTTCAATTTTGCGTGCATGTGATCAATGACAATAAGATGCTGATGTAACAGTACCGCCTTGTTGCAAAAATGAAGCATCAATAATTCCCTCATTCAGACCATTAACTTTTTCAAGCGCAATGGTGGTTTCGGAAAGTGTTTAAGCGACTTTTCTGTTTCTAACCACTGCCCAGTTCTTTTGCTGTTATCAAAGAGTATTCATTGCTCATCACATGCAATGATTCGAGTCAAAAATGAATCTCTTTCAAGTCGAGTAGTTGATAAAGAAAACTACTATAAATACAGCATAATTATTCCAGGTACGACTTTTAAATACGAGTGTGAGACAACCTAAACCATGAAAGATACCCAGAATTTTTTTTTTGAGGGTACTCATCATTTTAAAATAGCAGATTAGCTATTTATTTTCTCGTTGTTTAAGTTTACTTGTATGCATGGCAGCTAGGCCTATATGATGTTTGAGAACTAAGCCTAGGTTATGTATGAAAACTAGACTTGTTGTATGTGTAAGAATAGCCCTGAATTCGATTTACATGCAGTCTGTATAAAAATGTCTGCAAGGTAAAGGAGAAGCAAATAAATGAGCTCGAGACGGTCAGCAATAATAACTTTTCAATTCTTTCATGATTTATTTTATGTAGATGTATCCAAACGAACATAGACATAGCGTAACATGCTTATGTTATCGTATGTATATGTGAAATAACCATTGTGAGAATCAAGCGTTAAACGACATTAGAATTCGTAGTGCATATTGAGTGTGGAACGGGAACAATATAGTTGATTGTTAGGTTCATACTTATAGGTGTATTTCCTGTGGTAGATAATGTTTCTTGATACAAAATTAAATTTTATAGTGTGACTTCATTTTTTGCGTCATACGAGATTTCAATTTTGATTGTGTGTCAAGAGACAAAATGTTTGCGTCAATGTTGTGTCCCTGGTGTCAGTCCGCGGGAGAGACAATGTTAAATAGTTTGATAGAGTATAATTTAATCATAAGATATTAATTTTTGTATCTAAAAGCATAGGACTTTGCTAGAAACCCAAAAATGGGTCACTCGGTTCACTCCTGTTGCCATTTTATACTCTATTCATCTTTGGTAACCGCACTACTTTACCTATGGTACGCTCACAATATGCTTTCAACAGAATATATTCGTGCACAGCCTAAAACAAAACACAGAAAGTCGCATAGATGTTGACTTTAGCAAAATGGAGCCTCCTGCACCATTTATGAGCTAATTATTCTTACACCTTCAGAAAATATATATCCACCTCAGAGCGTGGCGACGCCACTCAGAGTTAAATAAATGCTGCGAGTGTTGCCTCGGCCGTAAAATATCGTTTCAGCCTTGCAGATCGCTGAAAAACACAGTACTTATTAACGAATGCTTTCACTCTCTCCGGACCAAATTATTTTGGCAATAACGCAGCATTTAGCATGGTACGAAAAACCAGCTACAACTTTCATTTTGAGGCTGCATTTACCTTACTGCGAAAAGCGAGCAGCATCAATATGGAAGTGGATTTTGAAATAGGCTGTAAAGGGACAAATGTCTATTGTTTTGATATAAATTTTTACCAATTCTTGATTCATCTGTAAAATAATGGGTTGGCAGAGTAAGTTAAATCTTCGCATAGAGCACCGTAGACTTATGTAAGGTGTGCTGTAGGAGGCACACTTCTTGTGTGCGCGTCATATTGCCGCATGGCTCCGAGAAATGAGTCACAAAGCATTCATGATACACATATCGGTACCCGTGTTACGACAAGTTCGTTATACACGTAGGTATACCAAAAATTAACTGTATTTACTCCCGGATTAGTTCATGTTGAAACAATACGAAATGCGTTGAAAACTTTGCTGATGGTTGGTTGGGATGATTAACTGAATGCAACGGACTGAATACATGGGTATTGCTATATTTCTTAAAACTAAAATTCATCGTAGCAAAAATTGAGAATAACTTGTATTTCTGCAAACAAGGGAAAAATCAGCCAGCAATAATTTTTGACATGACATTTTTTTTGTATTTTTAAACCTCAACTCGATATTACGTGAGTCAATATTAATTCAGCGAATAATTTTAATTAGAGATTCAGTTAGAATGTTCTTTAAATCCGGTTTGCAGCTTCGAAAATGTTTTGTGTGAGGAGAGTATGCAAATCTGGTCTGTAAAAATACGCTCTAAAAGAGTCCCGTCAGATTTGTTGGTTAAACAATAATGACAAATTTCACATTAAAAAATGCATGAAGTCAAGCTTATTTATATTCCATACGCATTTGCTACAAAATTCAACATGGCTGAACTCGGTTTCATGTGACCTGCTTATGCAAATTTTTCTTTTTATTTCGACCATACTCGGAGCAGGTACTTTTTACCCCTGCCTCTACTAGCCGGCACCGGGACCCTCAGTCTGTAATTTTGACCATCGCATCGGACCCAATCAATGCTTTAGCGAAAAACTTTATCTCAGTGGAGTCAAACATAGAAATGTACATAAGCTTCAATTTTTTCTTTAGAGGCTTGAAAACTTTGATCTCATCAGAACCGAATTTCATGGTTCAAGGCCGCTTTAATTCTCAACGCGGTCGCGTTTTTCGGTAATTTTATGGACCTAAAACTGTCGGTAACTCAGAAAAAGTTTCTCGAACAGCTACTAGTATTGACGTTTGTTTTTCTGTTTGCCGAAAAAAGCGATCGAAAAAACATTCGTTCTCTTCGCCTTCAGTCTGTCGGTCCCTTTCAACCTCACTGAGCTGACGATATATTCGTGCCTGATCCTCAGTTCATTTCATTACATGATTATGCATACTGTATACACGGCCTAATATACATACTGTAAGTAGGCAACTCTCAAAGAGTTCGGGCAACTCTAATATAAATGATAACAGCAAGAACAGCCATTCATGTACGTTGTGATGTTTTAATCTTCAGCCCGTGATGTTATCTTCTGTTATTTGCGCAATGAGCACTAAGCAGGAAATAAATCTGAATGCCACCGTTGATCAATTTCCCATTTCCAGCCGAGATATTCACTCTTCTCAACAGTGCTCCTGAGTTGGGCCAGACTGGACTGACGAGAATGGTTGAGGTGGGAAATTTTCTAAGTTGTGCATTATTTACGAGAATCTGGGTAGCAACGCTCTCCTACAAATAATCAAATTACTCATTAATGATACGTGATATGCATCTCGTATACCCATCATTTTCAACAGTTTTTTCAATCATACAGATAAGTTATTCGTTTCAAAGCACATCCTAGCGTCTTTAGTCAACTATTTGGCTAGTCACATGTAAAGTGAATAAATCGAGAATATCTTGTTTCTGAACTTACTCACGTCGAATAGACGATTGCTTACTCTGAACTGGCATATTCCATGAGAAACATGTTAATATTTAAAGTATTCCGAGAAGCTTACGTATTTTATTAAGGCGACACACTCGAGTTCTCTTACATGCCCGCCTCGAGCACTTCTTCTGATAACAAAGCTACACAAGTTTTATTAGTATAATTTCTAGAACACTTATAATTATCTTCAGCCACGAGCTTTGTTAAGAAATGATTTTGTAGAGCAAGAGATGTGAACACAAAGATCTTGTGAGCTATTTCTGAACAGTTGAAGAGACGTTTCCACATATCGTGCCAGAAACTTTACCAAAAGTGGTTAAATATTTTCTCGGGTGGTAAAGATGAAATACGTCGTAAAATACAGTATTTTAATGGAGAGCTTGTAACACAATAAAAGATCTCCATTAGTTAAAACCAAAGCGAATGGAAAAAAATGTTTCTTCAGGAATTATAACTTCAATTATTCGCATTTTTTAAAGAAGTCCACGCATGTGAAAAGAATTGTTCATCTTCACAGTTTGTACTGGTCCCTAGCTGCTCAGCTGAAGATTGGGAAAAATTTTTTGCTTGGAATCTCAGCTGGCAATGAGTGGAAGCTGCGATCTCGTAAACAGGAACATGGTCGCGACCGCCGCATTGTCGTCTTCAATCAAAAAGCTCTTAGTCCGAGTATGAAGAACGAATGAGGCCTCTACTATTTAAAAATGTTTTTCATATGCTATTAATTTGGTTTACTATAAGATCTCTCTAGATAAAAGTAGATGACCAGCAGAGGAGTACCGGGGACGCCAAAAAAGGTGTAGATGTACATGGAAGACGATAGGTTAGACAAAAGCGTACATGAAGAGGTAGAAAGAAATAGAGAAAGAGACTGTTAAGGACATTGAGAAGCATAAGAGAATACATTTTTCCTAAATTCAAAAGTGTACTTCGTCTTTTTCAGACCTACTATCTAAACCATACAGGAGATTTTAATGCGCAGTTATTGCTTTTCATTAATATATTTGAGAACGATAGAAGCATGCCAGCGTTCTACACCATACTTTCTTTGGCTTACTCGTTCAGTTACTTGGTGGCGGTTACTTTCACCCTAACCAAAACTTTTCTCAAGAAATGGCTGTGCAAATCAAAGATTTTCCAGCGCTCTTGCTTCTCGTGCACTCAGTAACTTGCTTAAAATTTTACGTTGAAGACACTTTTTACTGCGGGTCTCCTCGAGGTGTTGCTCTTAAAACGTTCGCCGCCACCACGAATGTAAGGTTCGTTGATCAAGTTAGTTCCGCAATTTAAACGTAGTTATTTAAGAGTTGAGCTGAAACTGTCCAAATACCACTTGACGCACATGTGCGCCAAGTGGCGGCTAACGAGTTCAAGAGATCGTAGCGAGCATGATTACTTAGGGTGTACAGCGCCGTGTTAGATGCAGGGTGTTTTGTCACTCTTCACATAAAAATTACATATACAAGAGCGTGTGGTTTTGATGTTTTCTCATCGCGAGAACTTGTTAATGGTTACTGTGCCTGGAGATTAATGGTTACTGTGCATGAAGATTAATGATTACTGTGCCTGGAGATAAATGGTTACTGTGCCTGGAGATTAATGGTTACTATGCTTGGAGATAAATGGTTACTGTGCCTGGAGATAAATGGTTACTGTGCCTGGAGAGAAATGGTTACTGTGCCTGGAGATAAATATTTGCACAAGCCTAATTTTCATGTAATTGAAAATTTCGAGATTTGGTTTGGGGCAAAGGGTATAGGTAGTTCGAAGAATATATCATTGCAAGAATATTTCATTATAACAGAATGGAATTTACTGACAACCATTAAATCAACAACTCAAAAAAATTTGTGGGCCGAAAGTATTTTGCCCAAAATAAAAAAAAGTCTTTGGTATTTAGTGGCATAACTTATATTTTTAATAACATCATGGATACGATTTTAACAACTGGAAACTAGCTTTTGACACTCCGTTTGTGACATTTTGTGCCATTCTTGCATTCAGATGATTCTCAAATTAGCAAGGTTCTTTGATCTCCTGCGCCCAAAAATTTTGAATATTCACCGCAAATTTATAACCTCAGGTAATTTAAGTCCGTGTCGCCTCCATTAATGTCTTTGAAATTAATAGTGTTAAATTAAGCTAATATAGCACTGGTCGGGCGCTAGCAGAGTCACTATATATATATATATATTGCCTACCCTACGATATGCTATAACAAAGGTTATACTGCGCTGAAGTAGCTCAGTCTCGCCATGCAGAATCGATTGGATAAATAATGCATCTGGGTGTCAAGTATAACAGGTAAAATCACTTGAGTAAATTGCCTAAGCGCATACATTGACGGACCCAAATGTACCCATTTTGGGACAACGAGAAATACATTCTGGGTTCATAATATTACTTATTTTTCACAGGGATATTATGGTATGGAACCACAACACCTTCACCAAATTGCGATAAGCTAATCCTTCATTCCGAAGTATAACTATTCGCTTTCAAAAAGCTGGAGCATTTCTTTGATTTTCGACTTTGTATTTACAGAGAAACTATCTTCAGGAAAATTCGATGCAATAATGCTGGGGCTGATCGTAGTTGGTCATCACTACAAGTGCTCCTGGAATTCCTGGATGCCTTATAAAAAGTTTTGAAGTAAAGATGCTCAAATTGTGCAATAAAATAACGATGGCTTAACAGAATATCAATTTTGGTCATAAATTATGTCCCGTACATTAGTTTGCTAAGTTAAACTTCTGAAGGTGTATAAATTTTGTTTTATTCAGTTTAAATATTCAGGTAAATATATGTCTTCTGAACTACCTGCACTTTTTAACCCAAGCCAAAGCTCGAAATTTTCAAATACAGCAGAAATAGAGTTGTGCAATTACTTATGTCCGGGCACTACTACTGCAATTACCTGCGTCCAACCCTATCACTGGTATTTCTGTGCTGCCTATGCCACCCATGACTACAATAATAAAAAATTAGTGCAGGAAACTCATACTTTTGTTAGAGACTTCTGTGTGGCTCGATGTCAGTGCTGGAGTAGCGTCACTCTATTATATTACACTACTATGTATGATGCATTGCGGCGTTGCCAAGTAGTTGTAAGTATATTCATGCACTTAGACATGAAATGTTCCGTGACTATTTGTTTTAGTATCGGCACTCATGAGCGCTGAGATTCTCTACGATACTCTTTTTGAGAGCTGACTTTCGATATTTAGTATGTGACCAACTTCGGAATAAACGATTTTTCTTTTTTTCGTGCTTATTATTTCTAAATGGAACACACTACAGGTGCATTTGTTTCTGCCTGCCATTGTCGTTTCAGCACCTGCTGAGGCATGAAGGTACGTACCTGAAGGGAGCAGAAGTAGAAAGCTGGTCTCATCTTCTTCTGCTTCTGAAATTTCTGGTATAACGCAAAAAATTTTCTTCAATCAAATAATTGTCAATTAGCTTCATCAATCTAACCATCACTGATTTTGATAGACGAGAGACTTGCATTCCGCTTATAGAAAAATAGTATGTGTTTTGGTTTATCGATATTGATGCATAGTTGATTGGAGTTAAGCCGCATTGAAACCGTTGGAGCTTCATTTATTATATTTGCTGCTGTAACGTTTGTAAAACAGTTTTCATTAGAAGAAGCGCAGAGACAGAGCTATCATCAATAAGAAGTGAAACTTGAAGGATGAGGGCGATTCAACAATAAAGTTAATAAAAGTTTAAGTTAATAATTGATGCATATCAAAAACTAGAAAGGTCCGAAAGCTGAAGAAAACTTAGGACTGACTGAAAACGGACGAAAACTAAGAACTGGCTGAAAACTGATGAAAAATAAGAACTGACTGAAAACTGACGAAAAATAAGAACTGACTGAAAACTGACGAAAACTAAGAACTGACTGAAAACTGACAAAAACTATGAATTGACTAAAAACTGACGAAAACTAAGAAATGACTGAAAACTGATGAAAACAAAGGACTGACTGAAATCTGACGAAAAATAAAAACTGATTGAAAACTGACGAAAACTAAGAACTGACTGGAAACTAATGAAAACTAAGAACACGAAAATTAAGAATTAACTGAAAACTGTCGAAAACTAAGAACCGACAGAAAACGGACGAAAGACTTGGGGAACTTCACGACTTGTATCCAGGATTTCAGATTGGGCATTACCAATTACAACATATTGTTCAAGATTTGTCAGTACCATCTAAACCAATTAAGAATAAGCCTTTTAATACCATAGCAGTTTGACTCCTTGAGTAATATGTTGTTATGTATACAGTAAAAAACTTTACGAAAATCGCGAAGTACGGAAAATACAAGCTTTCTCTCGTTGATAATTGAATAAATGATTTATTGGTGATTGGGAAGGGCTTGCGTTACAGACAATTTTTGGAACAGATGTCATATTGTTGTTCATAAAGAAAGGCTTCCTGATCAAAGTAGGAGTACATCTCTTTGTAGACAATTTTCTCGAGTATTTTATTGAAGATTGGAAAGACAGAGATAGGTCTATCATGGTTGACGAAGATTTTCTCGGCACCCGTGAAGATCGGAGTCACGTGGGCATTTGTTAGAGTATAGAAAAATGACAAATGCAAGGGAAGAATTAATTATCTCTGAAAAAGCTGGAGATATTAAATCAGCTCTTCTTTTCAGTATTTTAGAAGGGAACGATTTCAATCCACTTGATTTATTATTTAAGGTATTTAAGACATCGAACACGTCGAAAGCATTAATAAGAAAAGTGAATCATTTGTATGAACGTGTTGTATGTATTTCAAGTCCTGCGAGGAATCTGTGGAAGTCCTGCCACCAATGGTCTTACCTATGTTAACGAAAAAAACGCGGCACATGAAATTTAAGCAAAAAGAAAATGGTAGTAGAGAACTTAGCCGAAAGTTGCTTTCGTGATGTTGAATTAACTTTTTAACGTTGTTGCAACGAAAAATTTTCAGGTTGATAGCGATAAACTTTTTTATATTATTAGAACAGAATTTTTCATATTGTTGAACGGTAACTTACATTTGTTGGGAAAGGACGAGCTATTGTTCTGGATCGAAATTTCTAAATAACTCGCTTTGGAATTGTTTGGATTTTATTGTAGTTTATTATTTTCACCTGCCGCACCCTAATATTAATATATTTTATTATTTACACCTGCCCCATCCTAATTTTATTGTATTTTATTATTTACACCTGCCCCACCCTAATTTTATTGTATTTTACTGCATTTTATTATCTGTGCCTGCCCCATCCTAATGCAGCTCGTTATTAATATTTTTGGTGGTTTATCATCTTACGAAGCAGAACAGTCTGCCCTAAACTGCCTCAAGACTACCACAAGACTACCACAAGACTACCACAAGACTACCACAAGACTGCCACAAGACTGCCACAAGACTGCCACAAGACTGCCACAAGACTGCCACAAGACTGCCNAGACTGCCGCAAGACTGCTACAAAACAGCCTGTAAACTGCCACAAGACTGCCACAAGACTTTTGCAGAGGGGTACTAGTTGCTTGAGTCTTTAATTAAATCTGAAATTTTAGAGAAGCGTTTTTATATATAGGCTGTCCCAGCAGCCTTGTGGCCTATTCAGCCCCACAAGTAGTGTCTCCTTGCATGCAATTTATCAATCTTATTTTTCACTGTATTTTTATACATATATGTAGCACTTTAGGTATATGAATGTTAGATACCAAAAAACAGCTGTTTGTTCTCATTGACGACCAGTCTGTGGTTTTGAGGCCCGAGAATGTAAGGTGATTGAGGGCGAAGTAAAGCCTCGTAGGACTGTCACATCCCAGCCCTCATTCCCCACCGACTCCCTGGACGGAGTGTTGTGCCTGTCTCTTCAGGACGATATGTCCTCTTCCAGTCGGCATTGAATTTGCTCAATAAAATAAGAATTACTCCTAAATTGATATCCCCAGAGACGCACTAATTTTCGTGGTAATCGATGCTGTGGAAACTTTCCTGAATTTCGAATGTACGTACGTTGAAAAAATCATGCAAGTCTTATCTTATCACGTTTTTGAACTGAAAAAAAATGCTAATGGTATCCGTCACTTAAATTACGACCTATCTCACTTTAGAAGCTAAAAATAGAATGCTTTCACTTTGTTTTGGTATCTATTTCTGAATGTTATACTGTAATTGCCGATATACAGTGTGTTTTGAAAAAGGTTCTGAAGAATATGTTCCTCTTACTCGTTATTAATAACAAGCATTAGCAGTTTAATGGCACATTTTCGAATAATCATGTGGTATGGTACATCATTCAACGCTGTGCGTTAATTAAATGATCGTTAAATAAATAATTCAGTGGCTGTATGATGCTAACCTGTGATCAAATTATACTGGAGTAGAGGGTCGATCTAGATGTCGGTACTTCCTGTTACATTGCAGAATTTGACGTGGCGTCGAAAACTGGTGCTCCTCTTGGTGCTGCTTTGGCAACTTGGACCAAGTCACCAAATTTGGACCGCAACAAAACTGTCGCAATCCAGAAAGACTTTGCCAGAAGTGGTGACAGAAACCTTCTACGCTGACAGTGTCACTCTGGCAGCTGTGGCCTGTCAATCGAAGGAATGGTGCTCAACATTCTGCCACGACCGTCTGAACACGTACGTTTTGCTGAGCGTTTGGACTGTCCCAAGAAACATCGATCCGCTTGGTGAACCGTTTAACGAATGCTACACTGATCGCCCGGAAAACATGGTGACTGCGCAGTCCGGCGTGACCATCTTCGCAGCATCTAATAGTTCAGAGAAGCTCCAGCACCGCTCGCCCCAAAACTTGATAGACGGCGTGTACCAGTGGCCATCATTGAACGATTGTTATTACGCATCTACAGGGAACTTCAGCTTCGTGCTGCTAGACCTCGGGTCGACGAGGTTGATCCAACAGGTCACTTTGGTGGGCCAGCAATTGAATTACTATTATAATTACTTCAAATACCTGGAAGTTCGTTTAGGTACGACGCCTGTTGCAAGCAATGACTTCAGCGACTACCAGTTTCTGGGATATTTGGATGGAAAAGCTACAAGCCCCAGCTACGAGTTTATAATCAAAACAAGGGCAGCGGGGCGTTACCTTTCCGTCCAGGGAATGTACCACGGCATTATGCAGTTCTGTCACATTGAAATTATCTGAAATTATTGTGCGATTGAAACGTTTTTCACATGTTCATCGCTCCACGGGAAAGTTCTACTTGTATGTACTGTGTTAACCTTTAACTGCGCGTTGTATTTTATCTGATACACTTCCTCGCAAACTTCAAAGTCCTTGTGTCTGGTTTTTGCTGAGCACCCAAAAATGCTGGTGCAGGGAGTGAAGGGTTCATTTGGTTGGCAAGGCTCAAAGAACGAATAGCGAAATGGAATGGAATTAGTGGCAGAAACTTCGAGGATCCGAGGACAGGATGTAGGGAAACTTTTTAAACTTTACCGCTTCATTTCGCCGCACCGTGATTGATACCGCTTTAAAACTTCTTAATGCCTTCAGTATGAATAAATGCAGGGATATAACGATAGCGAATCAGCTTGGATCTTTAGATATTTCTTCATAATTAGTGTAATCACAATTCCAAGTGAACTTCCTTTCATTATGAAGAGCTCGCTTTGAAACATTTGACAATTTAATTTTTAAAACAAGTCAGCAATTAACAATAAAACCATCAAGTCCGTCATTGAATTAAAAGCGCTAATACTAAACGAACCAGATTCTCTACGACGTTTTGATTTCCTGTGTGAGAGCAGCAGTGGCAAAATTATTGGAGTGGTACAAACATGAGTATCTGAACGTAAGAAAAAAAGGGAATGTTTTGTCTTTCGACGACATCGTAGTTTTTGCAGAACAGGACTTTAAAATCATTCAAATACTCAAGCTGACTGAGCAACGTAATCAACTACTCATGTTAACAGCACAAATGTTTTTACCCAAATCATATGGCAATCACGCACAGGCACGTTTACTCGGGTGCCTGGGAGTGATTTTGTCTAACGGGATGGGACTTGTGTAGAAAGACAAGAATAGGAAACTTGGCTTATTCCTGTAGTCAAATTCTATTCCACAAAGGCTATTCTATTATAATGTCACGCAAATACTGTCATTAAGAGCACAACGTTAAAAAATTGCATTTGCTAACTATACAATGTTAGCCAATTACCCTGTCTAACAGCACTATCTCAGTCAATTGTTCTTAGCAATAGCCTTTGTTAGTCGATTTGTATCGTTAGTATCGCACTGTCATCGTTACTCCCTCAAACATCACAATGTATTTTAAATAATAGCACAAATGTTAATCATCTTCTCTGTCTAACAGCATAATGTTGGTCAAATACCAGCACACTGTTGACTAAATACTCTCTCTAATGGAATAATGTTTGTCAAATAACAGCACAATGTTGGTTAAGAACCAGCACAATGTTAGTTTATTACTTTCTCTTACAGCACAATGTCGGTCAAATAACAGTACAATGTCGGTCAAATAAGAGCACAATGTCGGTAAATAACTGCGCAATGTCGGTCATATAACAGCCCAATGTCGGTCAAATAACAGTACAATGTCGGTCATATAACAGCACAATGTCGGTCAAATAACAGCACAATGTCTGTCAAATAACAGCACAATGTCGGTCAAATAACAGCACAATGTCGGTCATGCAACAGTACAATGTAGCCAATTGCTGCTTTTAATAGCGGAGCGTCAGGCAGCTACGCACACCATCAGCACGGTGCCTGTGAGACGCTCTTGCTAATGGGGTAACGGAATACGGCAGCGTTACATTTACTGTATCATATACGTCGCTGTGTGTATTTACCAAATGAGAACCAACAGAATTAGAGAAATATTCTACTTATGCCTACATTTGTCTCAAGATATATTTATCTATTCTCTTCAATTCCCACATTATTTGGTATTTCTTTTCGTAGAGACTTGTCGTTGGTAATAAATTATTCTTAGGTCTAACATACGACTTTCTCTTGTCATCTGTCTTCGAAATATCCAAGAGAAATAATATGAACGGTAATCATTTCCTCAGAGCAATGTTTTCTTTAGCTACACTGATACTCTAATAAAGATTTTTGCACCTTGTCACGTACGAACATTGATAGCACGACGAAATTTTTGTGCCGAGATTTATGTACAAGACTCACACAGACACACATGCCTTCACCCCCCTCAGGGGGCATAGGATAGGCCATAGGCAATAGAGGTAGGTTAGTTAGGTTTGCCTATCGTATACTATGGGGACTAGCGCCCCCAGGGTAGTACTGCTAAGGTACCTCAGCTTTGATAGGCCTTCGGGACTTCTGTCTTTCGTGCCCACTTTGCTTCCTTCCGTTTTCATTCCTTCTTCGCTATTTCTTAGTTGTCTTTTCTTGCTCTTCCTTCTTAACTTGCTGTTTCTATGCGCAGGGGATCTTGTGTGGGAACACACCCTGTGCATAAAATCCCCGTTCTCCTAAGTCCATACTAAATGGTCCCTACTCTTTCGGTGCGAGATAGACTGAGTTTCTGAAGCGCTGCTTTCCCTACCACTGCAACTACAACATGCCTTGGGAGAGGTAGCTTGATATTTTACTAAATATCGAAAATCAAACAGTACAGAAAGTCTTCTTCTCCGAGCTGCTTCGCAACTCTCTAAAGAAATTGTGAAGGTAATTCATACATGGTTTGTGGATGATTTTGGGTTAATTCTACGTTATCTCCAATGATTAAGGATTTTTACCTTCAGCAAGCGGCGGAGTGCTTTGAAATGGTACGAGATTTTGAATTGAAAGATAATAACTCAACTTAAATGAGCATAATCTAAAAATTTATGATCAATCTTTCATATTTCCCATAAATTAAAATACTTTCATGTATAATCTACAATCTCCCCTGAAAAATAGCTCACAGCAACCCATGCATGGAAGCAACAACAGTAACAACAAACAACAATAACAACAACACAGGTAATTGGTAGATCAGTCATCCTCAGTATGGAGCACTAGATCAGTTCCAACAAAAAAACGCTCTACAGTCATCCCTTGTTTAGAGCGGTATCAATTAGACAGAGCGCTAAATAACACTGGAAATATTTGTCATACGAGAGTATGTAATGAAGAAAAATAAGAAATAAAGCGATTGTTAGTTGGGACCGATCCAACGCTCTATGCGGGGGGACGACTATAACTCGAGTATGTTTTCGTAATTTTTTATTTTCAGATTTTACTGAAATATTTCTACGAGTTTTCTCTTTTCATGAACTTGAAATTTTGACGTTAATTTTTTGCCCATCGAAAGACGATGTTTGTGTCCCTCTGAAGTGATCGAAACAATGAATACAAAATCTTCATAAATCGGTGTTTAGGACTGTGGCGTCAGGGTTTCAATTAAATATCGCTGAAATCAAGCATTTTAGGCTGTGAATGCACATTTTGAAACTGTTATCTACGTGTATAAAATGTGAAGATCAAAATTTATTTACTTTTTTAATTTTTCAGAAATAATGAATACATGCGTGAGTTACGATTTTGATTCTAAATCTATATTAAATATTACAATTTTTTATAAGACAAATTAAATAAAACTGACGAATGAATTAAATTAACTAAATTAGATATAACTAAAATGTCAGTTAAAATAAATATAACAGGCACGGATAAACGGATAAACTTTGCCCAAACTTTGCCAGAGAACCTTAAAACTACATTTGACAAACATTTGATGAAATGTTTTCATCTAGCTCCATTGAAGTTAGAAAAACCTGCAATCGAAGTCCACTAAGTATTTTTTTATCAACACGAATAAAAATAAACTGAATACCTCTTAGTTATCTAATAAGTTTGCTTAATCCAACTCGCATCTCTAGAGCAAATAATTTCGTAAAACAAATTGATCGAACTTTCTCTGAAAGTGCAACTCGGTGCAATCTCAAGTTCGTGCTGTGCAGATAACCACCAAGGCAGTAGCAATCCAGCTTCTCTACGTAGAAAAAGAAATAAAAAAACAATGGGCGTTCGTCCCCGAAAATTTCTGTCTGGGCTCATTTCGAGAAAATATTGTTACCACAGTCATTGTCGGTGCAACATACATTCCGCGTCGGGCTAAATGATTCGTTAGATGCGGGCAGAAATGCATCTAATAGTAAGAGTGAACACATTGTTCGCGGATCTTAGGCTCAACAGATAATGAAATTACATTGCAACAAATTCCACCCACGATATAACGTGATGCGAAATGAGCTAGCAAAGATACTCATACGGTAATGTTTATTTTATTTTACTATGTTGCTTCTTCCTCGCATCCCAATTCAGATATTTCTTGAGATTCTGGAAAAAGGTGAAAATATTCCGGGCAACTCCTCTGAGCACTCTTTCCATACAATTTAATTTTACTGGGTTATTAAAGATTTTAAATGAAATTTTCACCACAATTTTTTATGTACTTAGGTCTAATGACTGAATAAATCATTTTCTACTCGAACCTAGTTCAGATGGACGACATGACCTTTTTTCTGTTAGTGTTGGCAGCCACGACCTTGCTACAAGGTCTTTCATTCAAATACACGTTTGAAACTGACTTTGAAACTTCATCTTTCCGCTCAACATCTCGTTTCGAAAGTTGGCAAATTGCAGCAATTCTTCCACGTCAACTCTGTCGAGAAAATAATTTGCTTCTACGACGGCACGCAAATTGCCCAGAGATATACCGCTACACCGTGTGAGGCAAACGCTGTCGATGTAGTTACTACCTTGTGGTCACACACAGATAGAAATTTGTCGGTTCTAAGCTTTTTCGGCTGTGACGAAGAATACGCACGTTAGATACATGTGTTGCAATGGTAATAGTGTGTTTCCCGTCAAAGGCAAATAATCGGAGCCTTTTTCATCCACACTAAAATCCTTTGCCCATAAAGGAAACTCCGAAGTCATTTAGGTTTGTCTCCTTGACACGTCGATGGTGATCGTTGTGGGAACGGTAGGGACAAACCTTAATTTTTGTTTGAAACGAAACGTATTCAGAAAACGGCAAACATTGAGCAAGGCCCAGAGGACTGCTGTTCATATATTGCATCGATGATGATCTGGGGGGACAAAGGATGAGACGAAGTACAAATAAGGTCAACAAAGATTGTGGTCAACTTGGTCATGGATCCCTCGACCCTGATTGGCTCTCGCTCTCATCTCTCTCCAGAAAGGTATTCAAACGGAGTGCGTTCTGCTGTTCTCATTGGTCCCGCGCCTGCGAAGAGAAGGCACGCCGCAGAACGGTGTTCTAGATGCAATGTATGTTCTAGTGATTGGTGAAGTCGGTATTCTGACTACTGAATAAAGTAATGACTCCATCGCACCCTTCATATTATCGGTCGAAAGAAAATATTTAGCTCGAGAAAATTGAATGCTTCCTTACTTAAAGGGGATAACTTTTCAATAAAGGGGATAACTTTCAATGCTTTGGTGTTATTTCTTCTGAAGAAAATTTAATTTTTTCACTCTGATATTAACTTTTCTCTTTGATAGCCCTCGCATCCTCCAAAATCCTCCAAACAAAAATTCGATTGGTGGTAAACCATCATGGATCTTTTCGTAGTACTTCGAAGAGTGAGTTTTCATTAAAATAATGCGGAAGCCGTGATGAAAAATCTTCGATTTCCTAGCTTCGAATGTTTGTTTATCGTATTAGGAATCATTAACAAGTAACCATACATATACATATGTGAGATCGTTCTTTACTTCAAGCCTAATTGGACTTGACGGTGAGACGTTAAACCGTTTAATCTGTTAGAATACAGCCAAAGCCTCTCAGCGAGTCTAACTGAAATTTTTTGGAAAACGGTGTAAAATTGAAATAACGAATTTAGGCAACATGCTCTAATTTTTTTCTTCAGGCCGACCACTCCTTAACTCGGTCACTGTCTACGTGCAGGACTGCTCTGGCAGATTGATTTGAAAGACGCAATGGTTTATTTTTTATTGAAAAGATCTTTCGTCTCATCGACGAGGGCAAGTCACTTTTATAGCCAAAATTTGCTAGTTTAGAAATTTTGTGAATTCAATTCCCCTTCTTCGTATACCAGAAAGAAACATAGAACATCGAATCCCCTTTGAAAAATTGTTTTTTATTTTTCCACGTGTGTTAAAATGAGCATATATAAATGAAGTTAGTTTAATAGAGCATGTGTTGAAAATATAATTCAAGATTATGTTGAGGAAAAAGTTTTAAATTATTATGAACAATCTGGCCGGCATTTGAGTCTCGTTAGTCGCAGATCTCATTTATGAGTTGGACGTTGCAGATCTCAGTTATGAGCTGGACGTCGCAGATCTCAATTATGAGTTGGACGTTGCAGATCTCAATTATGAGTTGGGCGTTGCAGATCTCAATTATGAGTTGGACGTCGCAGATCTCAATTATGAGTTGGACGTCGAAGTTCAGCCTTCGGCTATCGTTGGACACCGCGTAACAGAATAATTAATATGGACATCTAACGAAAGTCAATTTTGAAAGAATTCAAAGCATCATTACAGAGTCTTGTTTCTTATTAGTTGGTCCTCAATAAATTCCGGAAGAATTAGGGACTAGTCTCTAGCAAAGTCAGGGGGCCTTTCTATTGGTTCCCTGCGTAAGTAGATACGTTAGTTGTTCAAACAGCACTCATTCGTTTAACTGTCGCATATATTTGAATATCTAGTCTACTAGAACTTAAGCTGCGCTGAAGAAAAATTCATAACATTTGAAATGTAAAAGGGCAGTTTTAACCTGAAACTTAAGTGCGACATCCGATTGGTCACATCTTCGGCATTGTGTCAAGCTATTGAGCAAAAATCTCTAATTTTTTTTACACACACATGTGTCTGTGCATGTATTTTCTCCTGCCCAGATGAATAATGTAGAAGGATGAAAGGACATTCCTAATGAATTGCACGGTAAGTAATAAAGGGGATAACTTAATAAAGGGGACTTAAAGCTGACTGAAAATAGAGTGTCCTGTAAGTAATGCAATGAACATGAGAGCGTAATGCATCGAAAACAATTGCACTCGACCTCTACCATGACTGGCGGTCTGTGTGTCGTAGGCCTGTGTGTTGCCCTGTGTGTTGCCCTGTGTGTTTCCCTGTGTGTTGC
>VOMN01039010.1:0-11825 GCA_014899125.1 Orchestia grillus
AATCCTTAATTTAAATAGGCTCATAGGACAATATTAAGCTATAACCAAATGAATAAATTACTAAAATAATTATTTCCCATCAAATTAACAATTCACGTGCACAATATATATACCTAAACAAACGAGTGTTTGCTGTTTCTACGAAAGTTTGTGTTCGAGTTTTCCAACCGAATGGAAAACACACCAAAATCTGCCAGCCCGCGCAGTATTTTTGTATTCACGGAGAGTTGACGAATACTAAATTCGTTCCAAAGAATGATAGTGTGGACGGGGCTTTAGAATTTAATATCCCCGAACGGACCTTGATGTGCGCGACCAACTCATCCTTCTCGGACTACAGTTGCACACGAACACAGTCGATACGGGTGACAGTGACTATTACGGGCCCGACCGAGAGATTAACTATTCTCAAATGAGCATGCCTCTCAAAGACGACATTCTGTTCCTCTTCTACGATATCGAAATACATATTTTAAGACAAATAACTATGCATTAGATTAGAGGAAATGGGTAACGAAACACAACAATTTTAACGTACTGTTTCCTTTTTTTCAGTAATTGAACTAATGCAGGTGACCACGAATATGATATAATGCCTATCCCAACTATACACGAGGGCAGCAGGTATCATCGATGACCGTTACTTGCAAGGGACTTATTGCCGAGGCAGGCGGTCGGCGGCGCCTCTCGACGTGTTTTTGTGTTCAGTTCACGGTCATGTCTGGCACCCAGGGTGAGGACATCATGTCCAGCAATCATAGAAAATAAAAACGATGCAATGTGCGCTTACAAAGAACTCTCAAACCGTTCATCTATGCGAGTCAAATGCATGAGAAAAAAGTGCCTAACCCACAGTATCTACGTGTAGATTAATCATAAATCAATGCTCTAGCGGGAATATTACATTTCAGAAGAAAAACGAGCGCCTTAGGAGAATACGGCAAACCGATTATCACTTTGAGAAATCTAGAAATAAAAATTTTTGTGTGACCACTCACGAAGTGATATAAAGCAAACGAGTGGGGTAAATTGGTGTAGCCAACTGAGGGATAAAACTACAATGCGCGCAGTAAAAAGCGATTTAACTTCACAATGGATGTAACAAAAAACGAAAGAACGCCAAAAGGTACAAGTACAATATGACGTAACGCAACGGGTATGGTTAAAAAACAATATGGTATCCGAGCAAACAGCATTAGTGTTTTCATGCATCTATTGTCTCAGGGTTAATTTCAGCTTCCATTGTTGCAGCTATACTAGTGCCGCTGTCCATTTAATAGTGATTGTGTTTGATGGATAGTCAGCACAACAGCTCCCCGTGATCATTTCCCGTGGAGTTACCTCAATGCTCAGGTTTACAAACATCGACCGACAAGCATGACAAACCAAACACTGTAGCGTACCTGCACCGGTCTAAAAATATCTCTGAAACTAAAACTTGCAAGCTGCACGGTGACAAGTAACTCTTGAGGCAACGTGGACAATGAATAATACGTCTAAAAGAGCTCCAGAAACGTTAGAAGGATGATAGCTTTTCGCTGATTAGGGGTATCATCTTAAATATATGTTTTAAAAATTTTTCGTAGTTTCCCATCGCTAAACACGAAGCATATGCTGGTTTTCGGCCGCATTTGGAACCAGAATGAGAGATAAATTCCTGAGATCAGAACTGCCTTCCAATTCGCGCAGCAAAAAAACGATCTTAATCTGGCCGAATGTCACACAAAGAGGAAGATCTTCAACGGCAGCACAAGAGCAAACCCCGGCCTTGGCTGCGTCGATGAAGTATGCAACGTGCGAAGTACTTAATTTGGGATCCAGCTCGGGTAACACAAACTACGTATGGTGCTTCTTTAAATGTGAAATGCCCACAGCGCCAGTTGGCCATTCTCATAGTTTTCCGTTACGTTAATCAAGGTAACATTAGTGTCGAGATCTGCGTACAATATCGAATATTAAGTTTAGATCATTTGTGAATAAGTGAATTAAAAAATAATAGGACATCTTCAGAATCAAACGGCATTCAACAGCAATTCAACTTCAAAATCAACCGCAAGAAGTTAAAAATATCATGACTATGATGTTGAACCAACATATTTTTTGCTTCACAGAAACACAAAGTATGATGAAAAGGGTAGCTTTTGAGGACATTCTTCTGAGTTTAAATTTATTATTATTCCCAAGCTTTCGAGTAATCAAACACTACTGGTTATCGGGGGAATTAAAGTTTGAATCGAAGGACCTATTAACATGAAAGCCGTATCCTATTTACAAAAACCGAGAAGTTCTAATAATCATGTTCTAAATTATTGAAGAATCCCCCTATACATATAATAATAGCCTAGAGTTATTTGCTTGGTTGATTCGACCGTCCAGGTCTCTCTGTCACGCTCTAAAGGATTTAGATCGGAAAATATTCCCGGGTCCGTATTTCTAACAATCAGCGAGACTGTCAGAGAAAGCAGTCGTATCAGTGGTACTGCCTGCAAATAACATTATTTCATGTCAGAGTTAACGTGAATAAGAAAGAATCTTAAGAAATTATCATCAGTTATCCCGCCATTTTTGGCGGGGTGCGTTAACTAGTGCGAAGTGGGGATATAAGCTTCTGGGAATTGATTACTTCTGTTAATTGTAATTTGACTGCAGAATGAATGGAATGCTTCCAAAAATATTCGGGATTTAGTTCTTTTTTTAATACTTAATATCTATGGTTGATCAGAGTTGAACTGATGACGGTTTTCTTTTACATGACTGTTGATCAAAGACGCTTGAACATCCTGTGTAGTGTTTTTAGCGAGTTCAATCACACTTTCAGAAAGTTATTTTCGCGTTTAACCNAACCAACGTAAACACCATTACATTCTTTACATTATTATCAATGCACAACGTCATCTTGCATTATATTTTGTGATACCATGCATACTTAAAGTGATACCTACTGTCTAGCCTGGGGAGTTCATCAATTCTGAAGTTCATTCATTTGTAACTGCACTAACATTCTTTTCCCCACAAAGTCGGAGGCGACCGGACAGCCCAACGAGGGCAGCTTGGAGTTCCAGAACACCAGATTTTGACCTGAGCTGGCACATCTTCCACACATGCTTTATTTTACGAAAAGAGAGAGTATAAAACTCATGTGAGGTTTTGGGGTATGTTCAAGTACTCGAATCCACAATATATAAATACACCTTGTACCCCCAGAACACTCTATCACCATCATATCTCCACGTCACTATCACTACCATGCACTTCCCGTTCACAAAATTAAATGAATTAAAACTTTCTACTTCATCTGACCACCACTATGATCAGCCAGTAAACTTATGTCCGTGCTATCTCTAACAAATACATCATTAACCCCTTCACTAAGCAACCTTACCATTAGTACCAGCCTTTCATATGGCTCGAATCAAACACAATTCAAAAACAGAGATAACCTATCCCATCACAACTACATATAAACAAAATACGAGTAATATTCATCTTAGCCCCAGAGATTAGCCAAACTTCACCTTATCACGACTATAGTTCGCCCTCACGCTAACATAAAAATACGTAAGCGGCACCATCGCCTCTGAAACAGCTAGACATATAACCATACCACCACCATAGAGCAGCTTGTCACACAACCACACCACCACCATAGAGCAGCTTGTCCCACAACCACACCACCACCTCCCCAAGCAGCCCCATAAGCCCGCGGTCGCAAGCCCTCTACACTCACGCCGCATTCCTCGCCTTCCTATTCATACACTGCACACACGAACACACGCCCCTGGCGCCCATGAGTTGCACATTAAATATTGGACGCTGCAACCTGCACGCCAAGGCACCAGTGCTCACAGCAGCTAACTTTCATTTCACGACAAACTTAACATTGCCTGTAAATGTAAGGCATAAACCTCTTCGGGGCTCTGTACTGCAATGGCAAACAGATAGGGAACGAAGCGTTTATTAAATAAGTTAATGGAATAACATAGAGCTTGATTTTAGAGCGAAATGAGACATAGCTGAAAACGTTATATCGGTTCTTGATATAACGATAGAATATCAAGATGGAAATAATTAAGGAGTAAGTATTAATCATAAAAGCAAAATTAAAAAGCTTTCAACGAACTCACAAAAACTGAGCTAAAGAGGTGTCTTGACAACATCTTGTACCTTTTTAGGAAGAGAAGTATCTTCATCGAACATATGTAGCCCATACCATGTAAAAATAAATAATGCAAATGAACAAGTCAAGTACAACAAATGAAACTCTGTAAACTGCAATAGCATAATATTGGAAACGTAATGTGAGTTTAAGGCCAAAATTTGAAACATTATATAAAAAGAGAAATGCGTTCAAAATTTCAATACTCCTCAATTACGGTCGAGAAAGGTGTCTGCGAACTGTAAATTTCCCAAAGAACATTAGCACTAAAAAAAATCATTTCCAAATACGCCCCTGACTTTCAAAGCAATAACAAAAACGCACATGGCTGGCTATAAGTGTCATCTCCAATTAAGCTCCTGGCAAATAAAGTTTGTGTATAACCTTTGCGCGGAACAAGACTAGGGGTTTAAAGGCATTTTCTGGTGAGAGACTTTTCGACATGGATACGCATTTGCACGCAATAAAATCATAACAATGCACATTACGAATATTACAGTGCCACGACCAAATCTCGTTTTTTTAATGTCATTTACTCGTGGACAGCTCCACACCGGTATAAGCCTGAAATTAGCAGGAGTGGCGGGCAACCGACACGGGCTGGTTTGAGGGCGAGCTTTGGATCTAAACAATGCGCGCGACTCGACAGCCTCGCCAAACAACTCGGCACCAGAGGCCGGCCAACAGACCAGCGAGCGACACTCTCAAATTTGGAGGCAATGGGAAAAAGCGCCCGACGCATTCTGCTAACACAGAACAATCACGGCCTAAATGAGAAAGATAATAAAACGGCCTTCATGGTGCGGACAGTGAACTCTCTTGATACGCTAACCTGCAACTGCTCAAACGAGTAAACAAGGTGAAATGAAAAGATATAATTAGAGTGGGGGTTTGTATCCAATTTCGTGCATATTTTAGGGCCCATTGAAGAGCAAAAAAAAACAGTTCAGGGAACAATTTGTAAACAAATTGTACGAAGAAATTGCCGTTTGCTATAACTAGGATCAAAGACAGAAAAAGAAGTAAAACACAGCAATCAAAAAGAAAAACGACGAGCAACAAAGTACTCCAAATGAGAGACCAAACTCACGGGTGAAACTTAACGCCGATCATCAAAATGACATGTCGCTAAACGAAGTTAAATTCTGATCATCAATACTGAAAAACCCTTTTAATTGATCATAAAGATGCAAGTTGTCCGGACAGGAAGCGGCGAGTGTCGCAATTGAGCAACACTGGAGGGAACCAAACATGGAGCCGCTGAGCCGCAAGCTAAACAGACTGTCCTTTCTCTGGTCGTCGGACCATGACTTCCGAATGTGGAACACGCTAGCGAAGTGCCGGCAGCTAACGTAAGCAGGACGCCACGAGTGTACGCCGACACGGCCTGCACACAACGCAGTCCCAGCATTGTCGGTAGTACACGCAGCCTGTATCACAGCGTGTGTACTACACGCAGCCTGTATCGCAGCGTGTGTTCTACACGCAGCCTGTATCACAGCGTGTGTACTACACGCAGCCTATGTCGCAGCGTGTGTACTACACGCAGCCTGAATCACAGCGTGTGCGCGGAATCGAATTTGTCGCGCTAGAATCAGAGCGAGAACAAAATAGTGTGCACTCGAGCATGCACGCCGACACCACATCTGTGCTCGACCAAGATCACACCGATAACGTACACGTTGGTTAAACGTACGCCGGCAGCGGTAGCAGGCACAGCTGTCGCGCCAGCGTTCATGCTGGTAGAGCAGACGTGGACGTCAGCCGTAACAGCTGACACTTCGAGTCAGCAGGAACAGCTGACGCCGACAGCATCAGTAGAACCAGCTGACACCGACACCGTGCTGTGTTAACACCAGTAACTCACGGCAGGGCACGTCCGCACTGCACGCAGCTACATGAGCTGCCCTGAGGGCACTGCTAGAGATCAGCACTGTGAGAAAGCCACCATCGCACGACTGGTAACCAACAATCACGAGCCTCGAGATATTTGCCTCGAAATCAAAAACGAGAATATTTTCCTGAAATGCTCATGCCGAGCTAATTTCCATCGGACATTTTATACTAATAGTTCTATGAGAAGACTGCTAGTAGGTGGATTGCGTCCATTTATCAAATAAAGGGAAAGCTCCTGTGCTGAACGTCTTTATATCTCGATAACACACCACAGGTTCCTTACCATATGGAAGGGTTGGGCCAGAAAGTGAGACTCGTATAAAAGACACATAAACTCGATGCAGAGACAAAAAGAAATTAACTAATTTCAGAGTTCACAAAAACTAAAGATAGGTGAAGAGAAACAACCAAGGAAATTCTTGAATATTATAGAACAGCGGTGTTTTATGAAAGCAACATCTCGACAGAAGGAGACTTATCAAATATTTAGTAACGAAATGTAACCGATAACATATTCAGAGGGACTGAAATGATTGATATTTAAATACTTGAATGAAAGTGTGGAGCACTCGATGAAGTCCAGGAGCTTCACCTTTCATTTTGAGACAAGACCGAGAGAAAAATGGGCGTGCGGCAGCATAAAAAGCGATTGTTCGTGCTTTCTAAACGTGTATTTGCTGGTGAAAAAACGGAGCTGTTATTATTTTGCAGCTCATATCGGCCCCCGCTCGAACAGCGAGCTCTTCAAGTGAACATTTCGAGCGTGGTCGCTCGTAGCTGTATTGTCACTTGGTGCAACTCGTTCCTCGAGTCATAACCTACACTTTTGGCAAAGTTCATGCTCGGCATTTTTTGTTTGGTCAATCATGTCAAATATTCATGAGTATATATGCTAAAATATACCTGCGAGCAAGAAAGTGTTACCATACCATGATTTATCGTGTTTTTATTAAATACTGTACAATTAAATACTGCAAAACTAGTAACAAATAAATAAGTAAACATTGAATTTTATAAACATTGAATTTTATAAACATTAAACGACATAGAAGAAACACTTAATGAACGATTGGACTGAGGAGCACTTCCTCTGACACCCCGTACATCACCACCTTCACGATGAAATTACACTGAATTATTTCTGTGTAAAAATTATTTCAAAAATTATTTCACGGATACAAAAAATACGATTAAAGTGCCTCACACGGCTACTAAACACAAAATAAATGAAAAAGTTGAGATGCACAAGTCAACGGGCTAGCCCAGCGGTGTAATATCATAGCACTGATGAAGTACATGTTTGCACTATTACTTGTACAACATGAATAACAAATTTCACATCCGCAAATAAATGATGAATTACTAAAAAAAAACAGCGTCAACACATCAAGCCAAAACTATCATTAGAACACGTCGAGCTTTAGATTTCTTCACGATCCTCGAAAGAAGGAAAGGCACCGATGGGCTACGTGGCTGGAATAGATGCACGACTCCTGGTAATACGTTGGTGTGGTGGGAGCAAGTGGAAGAAGTCGATAAGCGGCTTGTCCTTTGGAGTCTCTCCCCTGCCTTCCGACACGCGGAACATACCCCCCTCGGCCGGACGTGACCTCTCAATAAAGCCCTCAGCTCCGCCTTCTTGAGGACTCAAGTATTTCGGAGGCACGAACATGCCAGGGGCTTTCGTTGCAAGAATTTTTGGTGAACAGGCAAGGGAAAAGGAGAAAGGCTCAGTAATTTGTGTTTTCGGAATGCATGGTCAAATTTTAGAATCGTTAAAACTTTCTTCGACTTCTCGAATTCAGAATTGTTTTCGTTTTTGAAGGGGCAGATGGCATCATAAATTGCACACACATGCGTCACCAGTTCTAGAATACCGATATTCCCCCGCATCCCCTGATGAACTCGTCTGTGGGGTACACAGGCGACAGCTGGCAGCCAGAACTAAATTAAACCTTCCTTTCCCTCGTCCCGTGATGGCAGAGCGAGGCGCTGGGCACACAGTGCACCTCTGCCACCCCATTTTTGCAGCAAACACTTCCTCACGTTGACATATTCCATTCGTCTGTAACGATGAATCCAAATGAGACACTTTGGCCGCAGGCAGTTCCGGGCTGGGGCCGAGCGGGCAAACAAACGCTGACGGAAATCGTGAGTGATTTCGAAGGACGCTGAACAGCTTGAGCTCGTGTGTACAGCATGCGTGCAGTGCACGCTCATGCGTTGTGACTTTAAGTGGTAAGATTTTAGCAGCTAGCTCTGCTTGAGAACTCACCACCAGTACACCTGGTGCGTGAGTACTCACATTTTCACGCGCTTGATTCAAAAATTTGTGAATGAATATGTTTACATTGTGACATCATCGCTTTAAATGAAAAAAACGCATGCTCTACGGATGTCAAACACACATAGACAGTTAGGGAATTCAATGAGACCATTCAAATGCTAAAAAAAACACTCTGTTGATTGCATTTCTCATAACTACTACGATTTTTTAACAAGATTATAACAAGTTAAAACAAATTACATTTTGAATCAAAATATCTAATAGGCCTCGATCTTTTTTGTAGCGTGCTTACTTGGAAGACACGCGCCTGTCCGTGACTTCTAGAAAAAGGTTACATTTTTGAAGGCAATATTCCCAACAGTCTATGTATCGGTAGCAACATTTCTAAATGGTCCAGTACAACGCTCAAAGCGGTGACCCTGAGATCTCGCTTTGATTTCTTGCCGTACCGGCACTTGCGACACCAATGAGGAAATATAAATACCACCACAATAGAGGAGGAAACTTCAGACGATGTTCGTGCTTTGAATTAAACGCACCGGCAGTCGCACGTCACACATGGGAAGCAATGTATTCTTCGTGAATGATGAAACCGACTTTTTCAGAGAATCGAAAGCGTTCCAGTAGGAAGCTTCATGAAGAAATCTGTATTTAATGTAGCTACACGTTGTACCATTTTCAATGCGAGCAATGCACGTGACGTTCCATATTTTCATCGCATATAATTTTTAAAACTTGACCGCATCAAACGCACACGACTTACTCAGAAAAAAATTTACGCGCTCGAAAAATGTTCGTTTTTGACTTTGGAAACCAAGAAATGCAGCAGTTTTACTCACCCTTTAATGTTGAGTAATCAGCAATTCACAGACAGAGTTTGAGAAGAAAACAATAGGTTTACATTAAAAATAAAGCAGTCATGAGAAACAAAGCAGCGCTCCGGGTTTCTCTTACATCGAGTGCCCACATCCCCAAGCTGGAGGACGGGATCGAGCTCCGAGGTTTTTGCCGCCAAAAAACAGGGTTGGGACACACCTCTAAAGGGTTCAGACTACTAGCATCATCAAGAAGAAAATTGCTTCCAAAACGGGAGTATCTCTGCCCTGAACCTTTAACCTCCGTCCAACACTTGAGAGGACCACTTCTTATGGGCTAGTATATCTAAAATTTGTTGATCTAAATTTACGTGAAATTTTCACGGGTCCTGCTAGTGACTAATTATAATACGAACTCGCACGGAACCTAACACGCACTCAGGCCAGCCAGTGAATACACGGAATATTCGATCATCTACGTAGCGTCGCTACGTCATTTCTACATACATATTTATCAATTTATCACTGGCGATTTGAAAACAAAACAATGCGGTCTAGGATAGGTAGAGAAACAAAATAATAGTCAATTCGGTAAAATTGGGGTAAAGCTGAGCGTTTCACTCACGTAGATGATCGGATAGCGAGTGTCAGATGAATGAATGCCCTGACGCATCCTCGGGTCCTTCTGATATCGAGTGCCCGCATCCCCAAGCTGGAGGACGGGACCGTGCTTCTCGGTTTTTACCATCATAGAACAGGGTTGGAACACACCTCTACGGGATCTACACAAACCCGTATGGACTCAAGTTCTCAAATCAGGCATCATTAGTACCCTAATCAAATAACGACCAACAGAGTCTAACCAGTATTCCTATACAAAAATACTGAAGGAAACCTTAAATTAACGAGGAAATATACATCACGGTTGATGGGGTGGGGTGTGTCCGACGTACGCTCACCCTGCTCGAGCGAAGACCGCTCGAGAGCAGTACTGCATTAGCCGCGGTCTCTCCAGCTTCAGGTGTAGATGTTGCCCACACTCTTCTCACTTCTCGATTCCTTTTGTAGTAAAATGCGTAGATATCGGTCTCCAGAGCGGAGGTATTTGTGTCACGCATTATTTATTTATTTTTTATACTTATATAACTTGTGGAGTCACAACAGTCGAAATTTGCCTTCGCGTCATGCACCTTAATATATTTTGCGTTAGTATCATGAACAGAACTTGTACAAACCGGCTAACTCCGTTGTTCTCAGAATATGCTTTTAGTTTTCTTCTTTGTGCATAGAACGTCGTGCAAGAGCTATTGGGTGTGCAACCCTCGAAAATTTGATACAATACACCCTATTTTAAAATATCCGCACCTCATTGTCTTGAAACTTAGTAAAGTACGGACATCTTACATTCATATGCGTTATCATTTGTGACTCAACTCTTTTCCATCCTCTGTTTCAATAAGTATCAGTGTTAGGCAGCACAAATGCTCAAAATATTTCTTATGAATCGTGACTTTTTTCTTATCATTTTGCGGTATATCGTAAAGATAAGAGATTCTAAGTTGCAATAGGCCATTTTTACACCGTGATATTTATTTTAATATGTGTACACAAAGATCACACAATATTTTTAAGTTAATATTTCGCTTTTCTTATTTCGCTTAAAAATTAGGAAATAGAATTCGAAGTTTCAAAGCGACTTCCACCCGTAATTTCAAGGTTGTAGACTTATGATCACAATTAGAAGTTTCATCACGATTCCCACACTTTAATTTTATGTCTGTAATCTTACTAATTGAATAACAGATGACATTCTCTGAATGTGACTGATATCGGAATGAACGATTTTTCTCTTTCTTATTGTTTGAGAAAGAAAACATCCTACCAATTCGAATTTGATCAATTAAAACTTCAGGATGACAATATGAATTCGATAACGAAGTAACTAAGTTCTCGGAAGAGCTGGAAAACACATTTTGATGTCACAGAAAACTAAGGAAATGGCTTAAGATGCTCGCGGAAGCATTTACTGTGAGATACATCAACAAGGCCAAACGCTTTTTCCGTCTAAGCAAAAAATATATTCCAGGTAAACGCGTCAGCAAGCAGAAAAAAAACTTGTTACGTCTGTCGTGAAGAACGACTCGCGAGCCACAACATAACCTTCGTGTTGATAAACGTCAAACTCAAGGTCAATGCTCGACTTCATTTGCATGAATACTACGCAAAATTGACAAATTGCTCGCAATTCAAGGCCGCACAACATACACAGCTTGTGAGGAGAAAGCGACCTCAGCTTAACCAATAAAATTACGAGTGGCAGCACGAGATGAGGTTAGACGACGAGCGGATGCGGGTGTGCACATTGGCTTGCAATCCCCGACTTGTTGCCAGCTACCACCAGAAATTAGACACGTGACACGACGCTTTCCAATCCCAGAATTGCGCGATCGCCTCAATGCACAATGGTATATTAAATATCAGAAAATAAACTTCATATTTTTGTGTTTTCTTAGAATAATAAAATAATCACGAATGTATAGGAACACACAATGTGAGACGGTATAGGAACACACAATGTGAGACGCAGACGCACAAGGCTGTTACGGTTTAATTTGTAGCAAAAAAATCACAAAAGGTTTTTTTCGAGACTGACGTCGCCGACTGCATAAAA
>VOMN01039024.1:0-41768 GCA_014899125.1 Orchestia grillus
GAAGCTGGATAACTTTCTACAAACTATCCCTGATAGGCCTCCCTTGTTGCACTATTCTCAAACGGCAGAGGGAAACGGTCTCGTTCAAGAGCTCGCGGATATGCGAAAGCACACCATGCATACAAAACGGCGGCACCCCAGTGTGGCCGGGGCGTGAAGGCCCAAACATTTCCATCCAAGTATTCCTGGTGTCGTGAACATGTGTGTATGGTGTTGATGCGATGTGGCTTCCTCCTCTAAGAAGCTCTCTCTCACCTGCTCTGTTACCCGTGTCGCTGCGGAAAATATGAATGTCAAGACAGCAGGCAGGCTTCGCGGTGCCAGACGTGGTGACGGAGACACGGTTTTTGGCGCTCCGACCGCCGTCTATAAACACATTCGAGGCAGGCATTCAGAAGAGACTTCGTAATTAATTCCCAGGCGTCAGAAATGCAAACCCGTCATTGACGCTCCATATCATTATGCCGAGGCTGCGCTTCTCAGTCACTGTAAGCGAACCCTTACTTTCGGTTCATGAATAAATTAGGTTGCCGCAGCACACGCGCGTCTGTGCGGGTGTTCCATTGATGACAGACCAAATTACAGTGACTGTGTCGTCGCTTTCCCTTTCTTATTCACTTTGGGTCTACCTGACAACGTGGCATTTGCGAGAACTGATTTCTGTTCCGTCCCTCGTGCGTTGCATTGTCTTAGCGTGAATGTGGTATTTTACTGTTTTTACAATCCGGAGTTTCAAATAATGCGAACATTTTCAGCTCTAGATTTGTATGTCAGCATAAGAAATTGTCGTATGATGTCGCTAAACTTGGGTATTGAGGTACGAGAAACTCTCGTTGTGACTTTTATTGTGGTAAACGTGTCTTGTAGTGTAACACACCGTGTACAAGTCGCGTGCTGAACATGCCTGGCAGCTCAACACACCGTGTACAAGTCGCGTGCTGAACATGCCTGGCAGCTCAACACGCCGTGTACAAGTCGCGTGCTGAACATGCCTGGCAGCACCACCAGACGGTGTCACTCGAGACCACATTTGCTGTGGTGAATTCAAAACTGTCGAGGCCTTGGGAATTTTTAAATATCACACGTTGACCATTTCCGTAGAGCGCCTGCGTTGTTAATTTTGATTAATGGTCCGAGTTCGAAGCACCGCCGAGACTATTTGTTGTTCGTGCTCGCTGCGATATTTTTTGGAAAAATTAATTATGCTATGGCGCGCGGGAAATTAATTGTGCATTCCAGGCATAAGTTTGGTCCTAATTAATTTTCGAAGGGAAAAACATATGAAATAATGAGGGGAAAGCCGCGCCATTGCTGAGCTCTCAAATACGAAAAGTCGAAGTCTTCATTGCTGAAAGAGAGAATTATCTTCTCACATTGTTTCCAGGAGCTGCGAGATGCTGGGTGCGTTCCTACTGTTTCATTGTTTCAAACGTTCCAAACGTTTAACTTGTTTCCAACAAATTTGAAACAATGTGAAATAAACGTTTCAATTGTTTCAAACGCTTCAATTGTTTCAAAGTATCAAACGTCTCAAAAGCTTCAAAGTTTCAATCGTTTCAAAGTGTTGTATGTTTTTTAGAAGTGTCGGTCATTGGAAACCCGTCGTCGGTTATCACCTTGTCCTATTACAAGTTATGGTTTTGTTAATCTTGTTGAGTCCTGAACATATTAATACGTAGTTCTCTAACTTCTTTCACAAATTAACTGCGTTATTTATGCCTGGCTTATAGCCCCTAAAAGTTTCTATGTTTTATTTTGGTGATGCTGTTTTGAGTCAGAGTGGTGCCAGACTCAAGATGTTCTTGTGCCTGGTGTTCCAAGTGCTTCCCAGGATAGAAGTCCTTCGCATGAGAAAAAGTAAATCGTACAACAATGCGGAACAAAATTTGAGTCAAGGCTGAGGTGTTCCTGTAGTACTGAGAGGTGCAAAACATACACGGCTATTTTTCTGACTAGATTTGTCTCTGTAGAGTCTGTGCCTGGAATGAATTCTTAACTGCATTGAGTGCCACATCTGGCAGATACAGATGTTTCTCGCAAATGGATAAAACGGAAAACATTAATTTTTAATAACTTTTTAGTGCAAATCAGACTTTAACTAAATAGCGGGTTCATTGCAGTGAGTTATATTTCTAACGATAACAGCTTGGTTATCGCTTCAATTCAAGCAGTGAAGTGCTAGAATAATTCAAGCAGTGAAGGGTTTAGTCCACCAACTCAGTGCCGTGGGTAGTGACTTGTTTCATTGCCCAGAGATGAGACTCCGACCTGAGCAACGAACACACCGATTTTCTGCTTTATTTCAAGCCTGTGGGCGGCCGGGCGTCATCGATATTTTCTGCGGAAATCGACGTGGTCTCTTTCAGGTAATAAATCAGTCGGCAAAACTAAGGGGAAGCCAAACTGAGGTAATTTGCGGTTGCTCAATTGTAAACTTACGCAGATAATGCGACTCGTTTTATTTCTGAGTTAATGGGGAAATGAGCTCTGGTTTTATATGAATATCAGGTGGCTTGTTGCACTTATTTTGTAAAGTTTGCGTGGTTGACGGATTGCACTGAATAATCGTTAGTGACCGTCTGAGAGACGGCACGCTGCCCATTGTTTGGTGGACTGATGCAAAATTGTTGACAGTTGAAGCAGTCCATGACTCGCTGAATGACTGGGTGTGGGTTCATTACGCTGGAAGGGCTTCTGAAACACGGCAGATATCATTCAGACGTTAATAACCTGCTTCGGTTATGGTTTAGGTTGGTGGAGTGTAATGGGGCTAAAAGATTGCCCTTACGTCAATAGTAAAATATGTAAAACATGAAACGAACTAGCACTTTTCTTTGACTTTGTTTGAAAATGAAGTTGTTCCATGGATTAGATGAATTATGGCAAATAGCGGCGTAGCATTCCAGCGAGATAGCGCGACATCCCATGCTGCCAAAAGATTCAGAGCTGGCGTAGGAAAAATTTTCAGTGTTTATAGTCATAGGAACTTCGACTCCCTTCCTCGCTGAATTTGAATCTGATGGACTGAATCGAGTGCGAATCATAATGGTCTGCGTGACTCCTCATAAGAATCATGATGCTCCAAAGTGCTCCTTGGACGAACGCTGGGATGGAATATATCCTGAAATTGTGCTTGCAATATCTGCTTATATTATTGGCAGATTTCAACGTATGATTTGCGCTAAGTGAGGATATTTCGTACAAACCATGGTGAATTCGAAAAAAGCATGCGTTTGCCGGTAATTTAAGTCCTCATTTTATGCAGTTACATCTATATTTCACTTTATACCTAGTTTTTAATGAGTCTATACTTGGCGTTTCTACTTTTTAATTTGGATTATGTTAAATGACCCATCATGCACCCAATATTGAGCGTTATTAAGGCCTATGTTGTCTGACCCATCATGCACCCAATATTGAGCGTTATTAAGGCCTATGTTGCCTGACCCATCATACACCCAATATTGAGCATTATTAAGGCCTATGTTACATGACCCATCATAGACCCAATATTGAGTATTATTAAGGCCTATGTTACGTGACCCATCATAGACCCATCAAACACTGACCCGTCACGAGGCTTCGATAAGGGGCAACGAACAAAAGACGACAAGCTACGCCCTGCTCTCGAGTTCAATTTTTCAATTGGCATTGGAACGTTGATTGCAGACGCGCTGCTGGAGTGGCACATCCAATTGGAGGATGAATTAAAAAAGTTTATTTTCTTTGAAGTTAATTACAGCATTTATCAGCGTTCGTTGCAGCAGCACATTGAAGTATGTACTGATGTTTTGGTGCTGTTGGAATGGCCAAGGATGGTTGCTGACGTCAGGGTGGTGTTGTGTTGGCGGCTGACGTCAGCTGGTGTCAAGTCCTAATGTCAGGCTGCGGTGCTAAGTCTCAACATTCCAGCAGGGTGGAGCGACCTCCCATGCTGCGAAAAATGCTCAAAGCTGGTGCAAGGAAAATTTATCTAGCGTCCAGTCTTGACGTCAGGTTCGCTGTCGTTGGCATCAGATCGACCTCGGACCTCTGCTGTATTTGAAGAATGCCTTGTACCGAACTGCAGGACGAGCATAGAGCTCGTGGGTGTGCTAATTTATGATGAACACGTGTGATTGGCATTAGATTCTATTCTTCATGGCCAACTAGTGTGTTTTATTGGTCCTCTACTGATGGGTTATCCTTTACTTCAACCTCTTTTCCGATGGGGGCGATTGACTTGTTTAGCCCCAATTTGCATTTTCAAATTTGGGCGAACAAACTCGCTAAACTTTCATTTTGGAATATAAAAGATCGAAATGATTTTACTTATTCTTCTTTGACTTCTCTTGATATGAATCGACCATTTCCGAGCGCGCTCACATCTGGAAAATATAATAAAAAATGCCTTCGATATAACACGTGTCCGTCAATAAACCTGCCTGAGAAAAGGCTTATAAAACGTTGATGGCTTGATGACAAATATGACTCGAGTTCAGTCAGAAAATGCTGTTGTGAGCTCTCTCCTTTATCATCAAAGCCCATCGAATAGAGTGACTGCCCCCTGCATTTAAATTCAATAACTAAGAGTGAAAAATTCCTGTGATATAAATTGTACAGTGGTCGAATTTATCAGAAAAGACGGTCGTGCAGCTCAGTCAAAGCAAAAAGAAGAAGAAGAAGAAGAGTTTCGCTGATTGGGCACGTTTCTTGCTATTCTTTGTTGTTAAGACTCCGTTATTCAGAGACCGAAGGAACAGTCGCCTGTCCTCCCACCGTGCGCAAGTAATTGGCAGCTTCGATGAGACTTTACACTTTGACTGCGACGTACACCTTGTATGGTACACGCGATCATCTAACGTAACGAAAGCACTAACATAAATGAATACAAATTTTTAAGTTTTCATAAAATTTGTGTTTATTACTCGCTTTAAGCTAGTTTAGATTAGGGGGGAAATGAATAGGATAACCAAATTTGTGAAAGCAAAATCCTTCAATTTTAAAAAGAAAGCGAAAATTTTCGTCGACATGGAATATTTCCTGCGTGGAGAATCGCAGTCAAAATGTTAATTAACGAGCGTTCTGCACTCTGCAATCAGGATGTGAGGAATAGCATATACATATGAATAAAAGGTCAAGAGCGCCGTTGTAAAAATACTAGCAGCTGGAGTGCAGCATAGGGTTGTGTAGTTGCGAAGAGATCGAGTGTATACATTGAAACGAAATTTGCAATAAATTCAAAATCTGTAACTTTCTGCGAGTTCCCATTGATAGAAGTGCAGCTGAAAAGCTCGAATAAGAATGGGTAGATTTTCTGTATTCTATAAAATTACAAATTTTCATTCGTTTTATCAGCCGTGGATGTCTCGCCCAGCTCCGTTAAACATAATCTTAACTCTTTACTGCACATTTCTTGTCAATGTTAAGCGAAAGCAGTTCGTAGGTAGCGTAGGACGGAGTCGGATATGATGCAAGGTTCAATTGAAGGTTGAACGGCAACGGTTCAGATTTACATCTCGAACGACCGTATGGAGGGTGGAATTGATTTTAGTTTAACCTCGACTCACGGAATACAAAACCTGGACTTTGCTCTATGTGCTACGTCAACTGTACAACAACTACACGTACCATATAAAGTTAACCGTCCTCAACCACAGCATCAACTGTGCCACTGGCATCCGTAAGATAATATGTTTTGTTTGTTATTGCGTAGGCAAATGAAGATGCTTTTCTACAGAACCTGCTGTCCTGAGCATGTAAGGGGTACTGTTGATACAGTAGGGGAATTCGATGAAGTTTTTAAGAGATATACTGTGCACGTATATGGAGGGTGCATTCATAGAGCACGGGACAGAGGGTTAACTCGCTCAGCGTCTACTACGGTTTCCTCACGGGAACTTCGAAGACGAACCAGCAAGATGCACTTAGGATTCAGGCGCTAATTACCATCAGAACTACATTATTTTCAGAACCACATTGATGTCAGCATCTTATCGTCTACGAACCACATGTCATCGGGGCAATGCATACGCATTATGCAGGTCAATAATTGAAGAAATGCATCAGAGCTCCCGACTCGAAAGTATGAGGAAGTCAGTGGGAATTGAGAGTTGGTCAGCAGAAGATGCAGCAGATCGCAGCATCAGCATCAAGACTGTCCATGTCGGATGACGTCATCGTAGAAAGCGGGAGCTTTAGGACACAGTGAGATGATTGTAAGTCAATTCTAATGACCGTGCCAATCTTGTGTTGATTGGGAGTGCCAAGTGCCAATCTTCGAGTGATTGACCTAACGATGTTGCAACGTGCGACCCCGGCGTCTGGCGCAAATTGTGTTACAATTGGGATATTCATGTGCAACGAAATTCGGGAGTCGGAAGAAAATGCTACCTCGAGCAGCGGGGAATATGTAAGGGAACATTCGTACCTTATTGGTGTGATTCTAAAAGGCGTCGTTGATAAATTCTTAGTGATTCCCTTTCATGGGGTGCAAATGTCCACTTGCGTTATTTTTCGTACGCACTTCTTTGCAATGTCCAGACATTGTTTTTGTGCTTTCAGAAATAATGCTCTTCTTAATTATCAGAAATAATGCTCTTCTGCATTATCAGAAATAATGTTCTTCTGCATTATCAGAAATAATGCAGAAATAATGCTCCCAATAATGCTTTTGTGCTATCAGAAATATTGGGCGTACTCTTTTCTTCCACATCTGTGCCATGTTGATCATCACACAGCAGATCGAATTTTGTCATATGCTCTTTTGTTTTATCCCAGTGGCTCGCTTAGAATAAAACGATGCTTATAGTTTTATGCGTGGATTTCTTTATTTGTCTCATATTGGCCAAAATGTGACAATGCTCCTCCTTTTGTGTTTTCGAGAGAGCTCGAGGTTTCTCTTTCGCATGGCGGCCATATTATCAAATATTTTGCTCAAAAATGGTCAAGTTGAGATGGTATCTCATGATAAGTGGACCCATTTTGCCACTGTACAAATTTCATATAATTAATACTAATAATACGAATCAAAGGGTTATCTCTAATTTTTCTGTAAAATAAAATTATATATGTCACATCCCCACGTGAATCAGAGATTTCATTTTGAGAGTTTTGAATTTGAGTTACTTTCTTAAACCATATTATTGGGACCCAGTTTTTGTTGTAATTGATACTGTAATTTTGTGTGAGTTCTACGGTTCTATCTCGTTGAAAAATGGCATGAAGTAACATTTTTAAGTCGCCCAAATACACACTTGTTTCTTCCACTGTGCGCTCGAGCCAACAACCGGGAACAGAAGTAATTAATTACAATTAATTACATACCTGACGACTATTTGGAGCGATGTAAACTCCAGTGACTGTGTGATGTGGCTGGTGTGCCGCGGCATGCAACTGCTTTAACACAATTCTTTTTCTCTGCGAGTTTTTCTCCTCTCTGACGCCTGAAGCCTTGCTGCTCTTCCACATGCTCGTTGATGAAAGTTACGAGACTTCTCTCATGCGTTGCGTAATGCAGGACTGTTGTGACTGTGTTGGGCTGTTTGGTGGACTGATTTGATGTTCGGTGGACTGCTCATTGTTCGAAGGACTGGTTGATACTCCATGGCTTGTTTGATCTTCCAAGGGTTTTTTGAAGTTTGATCGACTGTTTGACTTTTTGAATCGACTAGTTTGATGGACTGTTTGTTGTAAGCTGAGCTATTTGTTGCGAGATGAGCTGTTTGTTGTAAGCTGAGTTGTTTGTTGCGAGATGAGCTGTTTGTTGTAAGCTGAGCTGTTTGTTGCGAGATGAGCTTTTTGTTGTAAGCTGAGCTGTTTGTTGTAAGCTGAGCTGTTTGTTGTAAGCTGAGCTGTTTGTTGCAAGCTGAGCTGTTTGTTGCAAGCTGAGCTGTTTGTTGTAAGCTGAGCTGTTCATTGTAAAGTGAACTGTTTGCAGGATGGACTGTTCGTTACAAGATGTTCTACTGCAAGCTGCGTTCTCTCCAGCGTTCCTACGAACACCACGTCCACTTCCTCACAAACCCTATCGGAGCGAGGCGCGTTTGCGTGCTGCGCACCAGACCATTCTCTCACGCGCTCCTTAATTGAAGATTGTTTTCTGCCACGACGGTGTTTACAAGCGCCATCGATTGTGAACCGTGTTTTTAGCAGGGTGTTCCCATCAGGCAGCACCGCCGGCCCCTCAATAGGCGGCGTGATCTCTTTTGCCTGGGCTGCAAAACAGGCTTCGCGTGTGCGCGTCTGTGTTCTCCGTGCCCTCATTGGTGCGGCCTCGGCTTAGATAACCTCGATTTATGGCGCTGCTCCTCTCCCCCGATGCTGTGTATCGAGCACTCGAGTGTCCTCCGTCCGTGCGGGATTGTGCGCATTCGTTTTCCTACAACACAAACAATCAAATTGATCTAACTGTGTGAAGTTTCCCTATCTTTCGTTCATGGAGGATGAATGTTAAGATTTATTTTAGTTCTGCACTCTCGCAGGGTTTTCTAATTTCATGGTAACTGGGACGCTGCGTCTTTTGAATGTCGTTGATCAATAACTATTGCTGCAGTTAATTTCCGGCCGTACGACTAAGACGTACGGCGATGCGTGAGCGCCTAAATTATTTCTTCTCGTCGTGCGTGGGAGAGCTGGACGTTTATTTAGCGATGCTTTTACTGCCTTTTGATCAGCCGCTTCAGAATCGAGTAAAAAAGGTCTAAGTTGTCCAAACTTCCTCCGGAAAATTAGAAATTCGGAACTGCGAGACTTGCCAAGAAAAACAGATATTTCTTATTTACACCACTTTCTCTTTCATTTTCAGGTTATCTTTCCAGTGCTGCATGAGCCCATCAGCAATAAATCTGAGTGTGCTGTTCCCCGTAAAAAAGACACTTCTTTCACCATTTTATGTGAACTTAATTGGGACTCTTTGAGCACTTCTAGTATTATTCCTGAGCTCTCCTCGTGGAATGATGTGATCATCAGCTCATATTGGAGGCCTGAGCGTCTCTCAGGTCACTCACCTCAACTACCTGGAACTGAAATGATACGTTAATTGTTCCTTCCTTTCGTTTTGTGATCGCGCCGGTGAATTGTGTTCTCTGTCCTTCCCCTGCGGCTGGAGGTACGGGCGTGGCGAGCGACCCACCGCCGGTACAAGGCGCCTCAAAATGATCTCGCACCTCTCTCGCCTTAATAGAAGCCAAATAAGGTTAAGCATGAAAAAGATATTTCTATTTCCTGAATGATGCCATTTTGTTTGATTTTGTTTCAGGTTGAAAGTACGTCTGTTCTTCTCTCAGCATTTTATTTCGCTTTAATAGCACCAAGAATCGAGTTAGATCTCAGTATAGACTCCGTGTACGATAGTTTCGAGACATTGTTTCAAAGCATTCACTGCCTCGACGGTCTTCTGTACGCTGAACTCCTCCCTCAGCAGATTTTCTGGCAAAACGCACTATTTTCGAGACGACTCCTCGCATATTAGCTCGAGCTGCACGAGCACACCAAGGGGTGGTCGGTTTGTATCGAGAGAGGTCTAAGTAGGGCCAGTAAGCTAGGGTCAAGGTTTTTTTCAATTTTAAATCGAGCATAGCACGTGTGTACTCCCCCAAAGTTGAAAAATTCGGTCGAACAAAGAGTTGACGCATCGGGAAGACGTTTAAGCCTCAGTCCGGCAGCCCTGTGTGGTGTAGGCGCTGACTGGTCGCAGCTGCGCGGCACTAGCATTTTATTTTTATAGCACCAATTATGAGGTTATAGTCTCATCTCTTAGAATACTAGATTAACTCCTCTAAAAAGATTCAGTAGACTCGAAATGGAACTGTGGTTTCCCAGCTTATTCATTTTATTAATTATTTTATGAAAATTATTTTAAAAATGTTTTTGTAACCTTTAAGAACGCCGTAAAATGTGACTAATTATGAAATGAACTTTATTTATTAAGTGAATAAAGTATTATTTACTCGTGTAATTAAGTATTAAACGACCTTGAATGCTAATACTGTGAGCCAGGGCTCTTGCTTTTCAGTTGAATAATAAGTGGCGATAGCTTACGGGACCGTAAGCTTCAAATGTCCCGTAAAATATTAAGAAGAGCGAGCCTCGTTTGGAAAATTCGTAGCTTAGAATCAGGTTACCGTTAGACAGTGTCTGATTTTAACATGAACCTTGCCTGCTCGAAATTTCTTTCTGAGATGGAATGCGTGTCCCTACTCAGGGAAAAATAGGCGCTCTTCCAATTCATTTCTTACAAATACTCCTGTGTTATGCCAGAGGTTTGGTGTCCGAGTGTCATGTCGTGTACGCGTCTCAAAATTTAGGAGTGAGAACGCTTCCACTTGAAACTTGGGTCACTGCCCTTGTAGATGTCAGAATCCTGCAGCAAATAACAAATTGGACTTTTATGATCCCGTTAAGCCATATTTACCCAGTGTCCCCGTTTCAGGACGATAGAAAAGATTGAAATATAATTTATGATCTTATTAAATAAAAGTTATAAGGAAGTTACATCATTTAGGATAGTTTTGTTAGCTATTATTTGTAGCCAATTTCTACAATTTTAGCAATTTAAAAGGTTTGTGATCATATGATAGCCTATGGGATAGAAATCGTGAAATTAGCTGGGGCAAATTGAGTGAAGGGTAAGAGAGAATGTTGCATCACGTGCAAAGTCTGACATTGGGAGCTGCTATCCGGGCGTTTTCGAGAGTGTACAAAGTCTTTCGAGGCTGAGATAAATTTTTTCGTTGTGTTGCTCTTGGGACTTTCCTATGAACGCATAATTTCATGTATATTCATTATACATACAATAAATCCATACGAACTCTTGAGCCCTTCATACGAGTAGCTTGGCATGGTGTTCAAATAACATCACGTGAATATGAAAAACGATTTTCCAGGATTCTGGTCTCTATGCTTTTTGTGTAATCAAAAATTGTTTATCATACCTAGCCTATTGGAAGCTTTCTTATGTTTTGCCTCGCTCTTCGTAACAGTCGAAAGATTTGCATCGTTCGATGAATGACGTGTGACCTGGTTGTTAAATGACCTTCAATGCTTTGCTTTGCTGATGATTGCGAAAATGCTTTGTCAATCATTTTCGTTACTCAAAGGCTGTACACCGTGTCGCTCCATTGTGTTCAGCAACGTGTCTAACGTCAATGTTAAATGAAGAAGTCCTAAGGAGTTAAACGCTGTTCATTGATGTGCGTCATACAATTCTGCTGTTTTCTGGTGGCTTCAGAGTTTCTGTCCTGATGGCTGAGTAGTAAATCCCTGTACGATGAAACGTAATCTGTTGATTTTGATTGTCCGAACGACATGTTCGATAACATCAGTTCATGACCAATTATTTTGATTGGTCGCCGAAATTCGTTTGCTTGAATGTTAAGAGGAAGATTTCATTAGAAAATTGATCACGCCGTGTCCCTTCGGTGAACTGTGAATTACACGAGCTTGAATGCTAATACTGTGAGCCAGGGCTCTTGCTTTCCAGTTGAATAATGAGTGGCGATAGCACAAAACTCGCGTCGAGTGCTAGACAAAGGCACAGACTAACGGTAAGCAGACGGAGGCGCACACAGCCTACGAGAAAACACATGAGTAAGCCTGAGCTTCAATAGGATGATTTTATCTTTTGAAACCTGTCCTCGAATGAAAGACATTTGCTCTGGATTCGAGCGGTATTTGACGTTGAGTTCTAGGCGCTTGTTTGCGTTAGGAAGAATGCAAGCGAGCTTGTTACTTGTCGAGCCCTCAAGCTGCTCCTTCTTTCCAGTTTATTTTGCTTTCTTTCATCATGTGGTGGCGATTCTCGGAACTCGGACGAGCTCCAGCAACGTTTTTTGCTTCAGCAAATAGCGTATTTTGGCTGCGTACTTTTAGCGTTGATTCATTTTTGGCCGCGTCGATAAAGATTCGAATATTTAAGGAATAAAATCCTTTGCGAGGAGAAGAAATTAAGTATGGTTCCTAAGAGCCAACAAACTTTACCGGCAAAAGATGGGTTTCCACTTCGAAGACTCTTGGAGGTTTCAGAAAACTTGAACGCAGAGCACTGGATATATGGGGCATGTTCTCGATAAAATAATTCCCTATTCCTGTCTACTTCAAAGTAACGCATTTCACAACTAGAATATTTCTTCCATTTTTGCTTTTCTCAATTTACGTCGGATAAAACCGATATATAGTAACCGATTTTCGAAGCGTCTCTCGCAACATTGTGAGGCGTTAGTGTACTTTGTTCTAACAAGTGGCCTCTCAGATCCTCGTGAAGGGTAAGGAAGCGTATTTTTCACATCGAGTTCATTTTGGTGTGGTAAAAATGTCTGCTGACGTGCAGGAAAGTTGCCTTGCTGTTCAGTTGGGCTTTCAGGGATGATGACGCGTGAAATTGCTGCATCAGGCGCGGCCCGCAATGCTCCTTGTAAACAACGCCGGGCCTCCCCTGCTTTGTGCCTTATAAATAAAAGAGGCCATGGGGCCGCTTCTCTATTCAGGGCCTCATGTTCACGTCTTCCTGCAGTCAGAGTTTGTCTACATTCCCGTTACTCGGAGCCTCTTTTCAAGCGTCAGCACTTACCTCAAGTTTTTCGTCACGTCTGATTTGAAAAAAATGCATACTTGTTTTCGGTCATATCTGATTTCGTGGAGGTAGTTCGTTTTGGTTGCGTCTGATTTGCATGGAGATTTTCGCTTTCGATCACATGTGATTTGCGAGAAGAGATTTATTTATGATCACATGCGATTTGAGTGAAAAAATTTGTTTTTGGGTCTTAGTAGTCCGGATCCATTAACTCATTCCCTCAACCTCTTCAAATTCTCGCCTGCATGACGGCAGTCATTGTTTACTGGCCTCTCTGGCTCAAAACTTTTAGCATCTCGAGACTGTTTCGATTACTTCACAGTTTTCTGAGGTGTTTGCCAGTGCAGACTCTTCAGGGTTCCCTGCAGAGCGGCAACCCCTCCCTCCTTGGAAATTTTTCGCACAGTTTTAAGCAATTTTTCTTGTTCATTTTTGTAGCGTCTAGAGGGGCAAAGACAGTTAACAACCTCACATCAAGCAGCATCTATGCAAAGAGTCCTCATCAGGATCTACATCATTGTTCTGCGACTGCTCTCGCTCTGGCCCGCGGTATAAGAATTCATGAACCACCCTGTGCAGCTACTCTGCCTGATACATTACTTCATAACATCTCGGGGAAAATGCCATCTAACACTGTTGATTTGCTCACCTAACCGATTGAAAAGTAACCATGCCGAATACAATACTTTGTTACCGCTGAGGTAAATACCATCTACGTAATTAGTCATCAAATGCCTTGTATATTAGATAATTTTTATGCTAAAGTGTCACAAGTGTGAAAAGATCATGCTCGAGTTCAGTAACCTTATGACTTCTGGAGTAAATATTATACCATCTAACTGTACTGATTCTGCACAAACAGAGAACTGATTATCATATTATTTGGGATAAAAGTGTCAATAGTGTGTGAAGATCTATGTTCGAGTACAGTAATCTGAACTGAGTCTGAACTGCGCATCTTGGTGCCCTTGGCCCAGCTTGATGCTTAAGAATCCCTTGTTGTGTTATTTTTCTCTTTATTTTGGTTACATTTGAGGGCGGTTAACGTGTCGTTCCGCTAGGCTGAAGCAAGGTCTTCCTTCAAATCACTATATTGTTGTATACGCGAACCTTGTAACTAACGCTACATGTGGGACAAAATTTGAACGTTAGCTACAAATTTGTGTTTGTTAGCAGCGTCATACAAACTCACCGATTTCCTTTCGGCTTGTGGGAAGCTAAAGTATTCTACGAGAGAAAAAACAGAAAAGGATCAATACATTATTCTTAAGTGCTATATGTATTTTAAAACCGATAAATTACTGCCTGCAGAGAGTTACAATTACGGCTTTGTGCTACGTCCATCCTAAAAATATCCACAAAATTACACGTGTTAGTTAAAAGCTATTTGGGTTATTCAGCATGCTACCGAGCAACATACATGCACTTGGCCTTAATTAAAATTGCGTCCGTTATAAAATTCGCCTGTGTCAGTGTATTAATTTCTCACCCTCAAGTCAGCTATTTGAGGCTTACCCAAATTTTCATTTGCTTAGCCTCATTCAATGCCGTTGGAATTCTTATAACTGCGAAGACTTGGAGGCCCCCTCAACGATTATTGCACTTGCAAATTGTCAGTAGACAATGACGATACGATCTGTGTTGTGCGAATACGGAGCATTTCAAGACTCAAGACTAGGTAGAGTAGGTGATAAGTAATTTGACGTTTCCACCTTGCAATGTGTGATTCGCTTCAGAATATCGTCCACTTGTGTACTGGATATCTGAATCATGTACGGAGAAGAGACTTGCGTCTTCACTGGGTGCAACTGATTATAGAAGCATAATTTTTTTTTTCGTAGCAGTTCGGTGCTATTTTCTAATTCATTTTACAGTAAAAGCATAAAAAATACTCGCTATTCCTAGGAAGTTTTACTTCTGTTCATGTATTATATATATTTTTGGAACACTATTTTTATTTAACATACTATTTATTATTAGCTATTTGTTACTATGAGGTGGGCCAGAAGTAACTGACCGTTTTAATTAGGATACCATATTGTAATGGGATGCCATATAACACGATATCCTATCTACGCATCAACGCGAGGGTCACTCTCTTTTGGGCAACCCTGTAGAACACTGGCACTAAGATTCACAAAATTTAGAATTGTAAAAAATTTTTTAAATAAAATTTAACCTGTAGGTACTAAAACCAATGTCAGAAACAGTCTCGAGGTGCTAACAATATCAACTAATTCACATCCACTAATTAGCAATCAGGTCATCCACTCATTTGTTGTAATAGCTTATTAGGTTGTCTACATGCTTAGCAAAAGCTTGTACTTGAAGAAGAAAAAGCTCGGTAGCAAAAAGATTAAATAAAATAAGTGTTGAGTCTTTATTTTTAGTTGGAGACAATCAAGTTACAGAGCAATGGGTACCTGAATCGGTTATTTCCAGTTAGTTTTTATGAAGTAGTTGCTGGAATGAACTTGTAATTCCATTGTTTTATATCTCGGTCGATGTGTGGTAATTACACGCAATAGTTTTTCCATTAAAAAATGTTATTTGAGTTCAGCTGTAAATGTGCAGGATTTTTGGCCCAGCGAGTTCACTGGTACGCCTCTAATGAGCCACTCACTGAGGCCTTTTCGCCTCGCAGCATCGTGGCCGAAAGCACTTATTCATTCAGCTCAGGTATATTTAGAATACGTTCCTTCCTCAGGTAGTTAGAAATTCGTATTCATTAGTGAAATTTAAATCATACAAATTACGAAAATTACTGCAGTAGAAACGAATGGTATGCTCAATGATTTTAATAATTCTATTATGACTATTTACAATTTCTCCTCTCAAAATAAAATTATACCGGTAACACAAACTTCTTGAACCAATTTGGAATTCTCTTCGAGAACTCATTTTTGTTTCCAATTCGGTCTACACGTGATGAATCATGATTGTCCCTTCATGTTTTCGCGTCGTACATAAAATACACATGCGAGTTTTAATTGTGAATGAGTAACTTTGTGCGGAAGTTTGAGGCAGTATATGGAGGTGACAACATTAGCAGCTGTCGGAGGCATAGCCCTTGCCACGCAGGTTTTTGACGAACACATGCTACATGCGAGTATATTCAGGCGAATTTTGTAGTTTTTCCCAGATGCATGAATACACTTGGAAATGGTCGGTTTATACCGGGAGAAGCCAAGGACGGCGTGGTATACTCATTTCAAGCTAGTTTACATAAAATAAAAAATTTGACGAGTTTAGTGACTTTAAAGTAATTAATTCAAAACGAAGCAACCCGTCGTCGTCGTCGAAGGGGTAACGCAAGACTGTCTGCACATGTGGTGTAGAGGATGATCTAGCGTCAGGCCTGGTGGGATGTTTGCACCGCATCTATTCAAGAGTCGAGCAGTTCCGTTTGCAGTGGTGTATTATCCGTTCTACTCTATATTCTATTAGGATTTTTTTTGGAAGTTTTCGTCACACTGTCATTGAGTCTCGTGAATTAAATGGCCTCGCCCTTTCCCAGCCTGTGACTCCGAATTTTATGAAGCGTGTACAATGCCTATAATGGCCGAACACTCGCTCTTTTGAAGTGAACAACTTAGTGTTAAATAAGTGTTATCATCATTCTCTGCATGTTGCTGATTTGCTTAAAAAATAGACCGTATTTTAAAATATCCGTACCTCGCTTATCAATATTTTCTTCCGCAGTATATAAATGAGAGAATATATTTAATGAGTGACAATTTCACTTATCTACTCTACTTCTCAGGGGGCGTAGGATAGGCAGTAGGGTTGGGTTAGTTAGGTTTGTCTATTTTATGCTATGGGGACCGAGTTTTAGCTAGGCCTTCGGGACTGCTATCTTTCATGCCCACTTTGCTGTTTTCCATTTTCATGTCTTCTTTACTGATAATTCTTTATCGATATTTTCTTCCTCTTCCTTCATCACTTGCTGTTTTTATGTGCAGGAGATCATGTGTGAGACCACACCTGTGGATAAATTCCCCGTTCTCCTAAGTCCATATTAAATGGTTGCTAAAGTCTTAGTTACTAAAGCGCTGCTATCACTGCTACTACTTCTACCACTACTATTACTACTACTACTAATAGTATTGCTACTTATCCACTCTATAAAGTTGAGTGGAACCATCAAACTCTGCCTGTTTCCTGATTCATGCGGGTAGCATGCTTACATTGGAGTAAGAAGAATTACTTGAAAACGGTTGTCGTCCTTATAGTTGCTCGGGCATTTGACGAAAAGGAGGAAAATTTTCTTCTTCAATTGGAAGGCGCTCGCATGATGGCATCATAGAGACCCGAACAGGGCCTGGCTGCGACACGGTAAATGGAGGATCAGCGTTAATTACCTGCTTATTTAAGTATTTGAAGTGCCTCTAATGAGCGGAGATGATTGCTGAGCGAGCAAATGATTGGTTTGCTTCTAACTCATTCTGCAATGATGGTCACTTCGAATTTAATTGTATAACAATGTAAAATGCAACGCGGAGTTACTCGGGTCTGTTACAGTTATCCGAGTTTGGACATTTTGTTCAACGATGATGCTAGAAGACGCGGCAAAGAGAGATTATGAGCACAATACTGTGACGGGGGCGTCGTGTTTCGTGATAAAGCTATTCTAGCGTCCATAAACCTTTATACTCTTGCCTTCTCATCCGGTTTTATGGGCGTAGCTCGAATTTGTACTGGTCACCTGAGCTCGCGGGCTTGGAAGAAACACGTACTTTGTGTAAATTTACTAACGCAGCCAGATGATAACTCAGTCTGCTGATTTGCCTCTCGTTCAGCTGGAATTCAGCTTGCAATTCGTGGTGTTATTAAAGTAAATTGCTCTCTCTCCAGAGAAAATTAATAATACATTTTGGTATCAGTTTCTGGTTATTTCATTACCCAGAGCAGAATTTCATTCACGCTACCTCTGAGAGAATTATTTAAACGGAGAACGCACACATTTCTCATCAAAACGAACAATTTCAAATTCTTAGCATTAACAAATTTCTTGAGAAAAATTTGCTATCAGAGTGCTTGTGTTTCGAACGTAATTGCGAATTGCAAGAGAGTATTTTAAAGCGAATGCAAGCCACGTTCATCTGGATCATTTAGATAAAAAATATAATCCGTCACTTGTACATAGTTCTGGTCTGGCATGGTCAGGCATGTGGCGGGTACGAGACAGACTGTAAATCCTGGCAACAAGACTGCTACCGACGCGTAAAAAAAACGGTGTTCAGTTCTCGGGAGCTTGTTGTTCAGGTGCTAAATTCCCTCTTTACATTTTCCCTAATTTGCTTGCGACGTTTGGGTACAGTTGAGCTCGACACACTGAATTTGCTCTCGAAATCTCTGGGGCTTTCACGATGATCCGATGCTAGAGTTACGTTCCAAATCTGAGTATAATTTGAGACCTTCACTAGTAAGTCTTTTCGTGGACACTTATCTGCCACCTTGGAGCTTCTTTTGATTTTTAATTCCGTTTTATTATCTTTCATCATTCTGATTTTATTTTTGACATCATAATTCAATTTTAAGGCTATTGAATTTGTATTAACCTAGATATACGATATATCACAGAAGTTTGTCTTTGCTTCCGTAGTAGAACTTTTATTTCGAAACTCCAACACTGATTATTGCCACACACATTAGATCATAAAGTTCTCTCAATCCAAGGAAATTGAGACCGAAATGAGCATGAATTTCACTCAAGGAGGTAAAGAAATGCTGAACTAGATTCTTCACAACGGTTAATCAGTTGACCTTCTCTCTGATGTGCTTGCCTCATTCGTCAAAAATGTTGGAAAATGCATTGGCTTTCCACACGCGTTCATAATTGCTGGAGTTTGTTGACAGAGCTGCCAAAAGTGGAAACATGAAAATGCGGCAGAGCTTATCGATCGTGTACGAAAAATCCTAAGAACGACGTCGCTAGATGGAAATCTCGGTTAAATATAGTCTCTAACTTTTTTAATTGTGGTGTTCAAACTTGAGAAAATACTGCGATATTTTCATCTAAAAAATATTTACTGAGGGAAAATTGCGTTCTCGGGAACGGCCTCTGGCACAATATGCCTGGGAGCGGGGAACTCGGAGGCCCTTCTCTTTTGTCTGTCTCTGATGCGAGTTCGGAATGATACGCTCTTCTTTTGAAGGCTTCGAGCAGCATTTCCTGCTTGAACTAAGCGAGTTGAGGAGCTGTGTGCATGAGAGCTTTTCGAAAACTCTTCAGTTTTGTCTACTTCGCTTTGGAAGCAGAGATGTGCTTTGTGCCTCTCAGGATATGTTACCGGGATGCACGGAGGTAATTCACTCGCTGTTTCTTCCTGCTTTTGCTGTTCTAAATGCTTGGTATAGAGGGCCAAAATTGCTCCTTTACATTAGATGATGTCAAGGCTTCATGTAACGAAAAAGAATACTATTTTTTTTCTGTAGTTGGAATTCTGATGACCGTTTAAAAATCTAAGGACGATTCCTGAGTGAAAAATTAGAAATTGACTGAATACATTACAACCAAGAGAAAAAAATCAATTGAAATGTTTTCTGATGTTTACATTTTCTTCTGAGTGCTCCAGCAGGTTATTTTTAGCCGAAATGGAGAGAAGAAGTTCATTCAAATCTACACTTTCAATAATATTTTGTATCTAGCTCGATGGATGCAATCATTCCTAGTGACATGTTAGGTCACCACTATTACTCTTCCGCTGAAGATTTTCATTCAAAGTTTTGTGAAATATGTTGTGCTTTACCTTTGAAAGCGTATTTCTATTTCAAAGTGATAGGACAATCCTATATACACGATCCTACTCCGCTTAGCTCTGACTCGCTGTCGGCTTTTGCGTGAGATGTTCCCAGCAATTTTCTCCGTTATCTCAGTGCGGACTCAGTGACGCTGCATAGGACGGGCCTGTACTGGCTACACCGCGTGTTCTGCGTGAGATGTTCACTGCAATTTTCCCTGTTATCTCAGTGCGGACTCGGTACCCTTACATAGGACGGGCATTTTGCGTGAGCATTTTAAGGCAGACTGGGAGCCTGTCATGCCGATGCGGTATGCAAGAGAAGAGCCTCCAGGCTGCCGTGAAGCAAATCGCACTCCATTCTCATCAGAATTAATTGCTTCTCTGCTTCACTGGGCACCATTCACGCACAACCGTTTCATTAAAGTTCTAAGTTTCAGCACTTTTCTATAAGCGTTCAAAACTCCATTTGGTTTTTAATTTTATTTTTGTCTAACTGTAGCAACCACGCAGCTGAAGACGCGTGAGGGGCTAGCCACGTTGTGAGAGCAGCAGTATGAGTTCGTAGCACTCGGCGTTGCGCTTTGAATGTTACTTGCCTCGCCGTCTCTCTCACGTCTGTATATCAAGAGCAAAATGTGCTTGTAGTGTGTATAGTGTGCTTGGAGGTGCTAAAGTGTACGAGTGTGTCTCGCACCACAGCAAACGCAAAGTATGCTTGTATAGTGTGCGTGCAGGTGCAACAGCATACGTGTCGGAAGTGTGTGAACAATTGAAATACGTCAGTGTAGTGCAAGGAGAGGAGTACCTGGGTACGTTTGTACGCGTATATATGGAGTGTAGTCCAGTTTTCATTACAAGCCTCACCTCAACAAACCTTGATTGCCCTTCTGAATATTTCAAGAGCTCAAATTGTTCGGTGTTTCTTACGGTGGGAGTGAATATCGTCGGGACAGTTCGAAAGAGTTACATTCCATTTAAGTATTTTTAAGACTCTCGTATAAATTTGAACAGTTAACCGAAAACTTTGAAAATAAATTTGATATCGTTTTGATAGGGTGACCTATAATGACTGACTGCCTGTATTAACCCTGATAAGAACCGCTGTCGGGAAGCATGGGCATTAGAAATACTGTAGTTAGTCTTAAATTCTTACTGCTTCATCCAGAACTATTTTGAATATACTCACTAGTGTATAAACGATAAATGACTTCTTGCGCAACATTTCATCGATTTGAAAAAAAACAGGTCTATTCTTTTAGAAGTAATTAGATAACAAAATCAAAAGGCAGGCATCAACGCGGGTTCAGCGGAGTTCCTTGACGAGCGGAGCGTCCCGGGCTGAGGCTGCGAGGAGATGGTCGCACTCACCAAGGCAGCTCTTGTGATGAGTCTCTTTTAACTGAATAATGACTAGCTTCTGTACCTAGACCACAGGTGCTCTACGCACCAGTATCTCATCATGTGAAAAATAGGATAAATAGAACAAGAAAAACATAGAATGGAATAAAATATCTCGACCAGAAGGAATGAACAAGCGTTAAATAATATTCCCCGAGTCGCAGCAAATTTTGAAATCGTCCTAAGGGAGTTGGCCGAGCTGTGTACCTCGAAGTTTTTCGGGATCGGTGGGCTATTCGTAGAGTACCTTTTATTATGAGTATTTTTGCTATGATTTCGCTTTCTTTGTCTGTGCTTCTCATCGTTATTTTCCTTGCACGACCAGAGATATATCGTTCAGATGTGATGAAAAAAGTAATATTTTACAACCAAACTCTACGGATTTGACATCGAATAATTCAGTTACTTCTGCGACCTAATCTAGGGTTTCGAAAATTACTTCTGTCATGTCATTGTGTTCTAATTGAGTTCTTTTCAGATGCCACGATAATTCGAACAATTTCCACACACGAGGTAATAAGTGCTATGAAGCTTTGTAAGGTGTCATACAGCTCAGTTCGTTTACGAGCGACGCGATTCTCCGCGTTTTGCTGCGTTCGTGAGGTGTCGTTGCAGGCCATGTGTGAAGGAGCGCCTCGATTTGGAATAGGAGCCTACTAAAATAACCTCAGTTTGACGGCTCAGTGTTCTTTAATATTGCGAAAATAAATTTGCTCAGTAATATTGTCAGGCAATAAATGTTTTTAATAATGCCTTTGTTCAGTGCTGCAGGTTGCACAGAATTGCGAATCGCTCAGTATTTGGTTATGAACTCAGGCTCTTTATTTAACATGGGATGTTTCAAAAATATTGCGCGAGTTACATTTCATATTTCCATAGAATTTGTGCTTCGAAATGTACATTGAAATTGCTGTCGTCCGTCTTACTTGACAGAGCTAAAGTTCAGGACCTCAATTGGATTAAAATCTACAAATTGCAGGAATGCCTTAATAACGCGATGTCTGTATAGCAATGAATAAAATGAGCAGGAAATGCTCACAAGAAACCATGGACCATTCCCGGGTCAATGCATCAGTCCAACTGCAGACGATGCGTCCAACTCAAGGTACGTTGCGTGGCAGCGCTGCTCGCAAATTCCAACCCTTGCCGGTTCAAAGTTGTAAGGCAAAAAGCTGTAGCTCGGGTGAGCTACATTGCACGAGTGTGCCTTGCGTAAGCTATTATTATATGGTCCGTGTTGCGGGCTAGGAAAGTTCGCTCACACTTGTGCAGCTCGTCCGTGTTTTGTATTGCGTGTGCCTTGTGCGAGCTATGGTCTGTTTCGTAGTTTAGCAAAGTTTGCTTTCACTAATAGAGCTTGTCTGAATTTTGTATTGGACACGTAGCGTGTGCCTTGTGTGAGTTATGGTCCGTGTTTCAGTTTTTGGAAAGTTCTCTCCAGCTTGTGGAACTAATGTCAAAGAACGTCACAATACTCTCCTAAACAAGATGATTTTTTAAACCCACTGCAAATGTAATATGTTCACATAACCAACAGAAAATTACTTTTGTGAAGTCTGAACAGTATTTTAATCTGAGAATGAATGGCGAATGGAAAGACACGTGTTATTGTAAGCTGATAGTTGTTATACATTCTCCGAAGCATTCCCAATCTACACACTCTCAAATATATTTCAGAAAGAGAGCCAGGGATTTGCACTTCTAGGTTTGCTTTGTTTCAATTTTGATGTTAAGGCTGTCGATGCAGAGAAACTGTTAACGGTTTGGCTTCGTACAACAAAGTCCCTTTGAGAAGAATTTAACCTGTTATCGTTCACTGTGAATGAAAGAGCCGTGTGAATGCGAGAATCATGGCGTCAACATATATCGAGAGTGCCTGTCGATAGGTTGATCATTATGATCAGGAAAGTCACCTTTCTTCAGTCGGATGTTCATTAAAAACTTGAAGGCGAAGAGTACTCTTCGCCGTCTAGCTTTTGATGTCTATAATGAACCATCAAAGTCACGATCGATCTTTAGATCACTCCCTCAATTGCAAATCATGGCACTGTGTTATGAGCAGCTGGGACAGCGCCAGACTCTCGGTTAGCAGCTCCCTGCGAGGTTTTTTCACCAGAGGCAAGCAGAGAACCCATTCCAAGCGGAGGAATTATATGCGTGTGGAGCGAGCCCTGATAGTCAGCAGCGTATCTGCATTTAATCGCTCGGCTGTTTTCTTCTTGCTGCGTTTAAGCAGGCGGTATATATGATACGAGCATATGAAATCTGCCCGAGATGTCAAAAGCGGTGGAGACTGTGTACACTGTACATACAAACGATTCCAAAATTGTCCAGAATTGGATAAACTCTCTGCCACTTGGAATGGGTTAAGGATCGACCATCTCATGAAACGTGAGGTTAGATGTCCTGTACGGGCTGTTTCTGTGGCGCCGCTCTTGATGGGTTGCAGTGATGGGAAACTCTGATGTACTTTATTTGTCAAACTACGATTAACTCTATGTTTATCGGAGGAAAGTTCAGTAATTCAATGAATTTTGTGATATCATTACCCCTTGTATTCGTTTTCCTCAGTGATTTGAAATGTCATCTTTGTAAGTTTATTGGGCTCTCACGTTTGTCTCTTAAATAATTGCACCAGAATGTGCTCACTAGTCAAGTAATGGTAAGAGGTAATGACCTCATGCTGACTCATATGAATGGAAATTGAGGTTATGGGGAGTACAAGCTTTTGCGACAGCTCAGATTAGATAATTTGTACTAAAATTTCACTAATTGAAATCAATTTATTTGCGAGACTGTTCCATATCCGTAAATGCTGAATCATAGGTTTGAGAATGATGATTTTACTCAAAATTTGTTCAATCGATGCTCACAATTTTGCACGAGGGTAGAGCTCTCATTTGTTCGAAAATTATTGATAAAATGAGAACAAAAATTTAAGCGTAGGAGCGTGCAGGCTTGGAATTTCCCGATTTTGAATCTTCCAAAATTTGAATGTGCCGCTATACTTAAAAGCCTACCTAGCCGCAGGTGCATCAGCCCCAGCTTCACAGAGACCCAGCGTAATTTTTCTTGGAATTCCTTGAAAGAAGCTCGGGAAACCCGTCTCTGGTCACCCTGGTGTACCGCACCTTAGTAATGTCATTTGTAACCTTCCTTGAAGGCAAGCACTCCGCACTGTATTGAACCCGGGACCTCCTGACTAAGAGGCGCGCTACCATTTGAGTTACGGAGGAGGACCGCACACACATTTAAATTTAACCACATAGGGTGGTTAAATTTGAAGGGCCGATGTTGATTTTCAATAAAACACAAATTAGGTTCATAATAAGCCTGAAATAATTCGTTGCTTGATTGTGTATCTTACCATGGTTCAAATTGAGTTAGTCTGAAATAGAGAAATGTCAAATTAAATGCAGAAAAAAACTTGACGTTTAGGTGTGATTCACATTCAAAATCAGCCCTTACAATTTAACCACCCTTTAGTTGCCTTGTACATGTGATCAGAGCCCGCGCACCTCCAATGTGAATGGTTTTTTAGTTCAGATTCTGCAGGCCGCAGAGAGAAAATAGAATAATTCTTTGCTAATGCAGTCATCTGTGCTAGTGTAACTACTAAAGTGCTTGTCCATTCTTAAGAATCGCTCTACGTTACCTAAAGTTGTGACTGCTGGAATATTGTTTATCTTAATTGTATTTTACTTGAAGTTCATGTAGTATTTAGCCTGCATACAATTGATAATTATCTTTGGCTTTCTCATCAAGCAGAGATTTTGATGCAAATGGTGAATTAGTTTTATGGTTACTCCCATAAATAGATCCCTAACCAATTTCTGGTCTCACAGAAATTTTGTCCGGTAATCATTATTAGTTGAGTAAATCTTTATACACTTTATGTATGTACATTGTTCCTAAATTTATCGTGTGATCATGATTTGCAAGAGTTTTCTTTCCGTTTTTCATCCCATTTCAAGGACACACATTTCCAACTCGTGCCTGAAGCCTCGCTTCTCGATAACTGGCTTTCATAAAAATAATAGAACTTTATGTACAACGTCTCACACTGAAATTTTTTTTTAGATACTATTAAGGCCTTTTTTTGCGGAAACGACCGTGACACTGCCAGCCAGTTGGACTCAAACTATTCTCGTATGAGTCGTTCACGAGAGCCGACCACGTCTGCTTGTCTATCACCCTCTGAGCCAACACTGCGCACAATCCGAAATAAATTGGATTCATTAAAGTCGGTGGGATTCTAATTATAGATGCTCATTTTCTGATGAAGTGTTTTGGGGGATGTTGATTGGACATAATGACCTGATGTTTTCTGAGCGTCAGAGACAACACAAATGCGAAAAAGAAGCGAGGAGCGTGTGGAGACCAGACACTGCTAAACGGAGTTCCGCAGCGTCTGTTCTGGCAGGGGATGTTCGAAAGATAAAAACTTTATTTGTCCAAACAGATTTGTCATGCTGTTCGTTTGGTTATAAATGCTTTGCAATTGCTGACGTACAAACGATGTAATGGGGAGTTCACGCTTTCTTTTGAATCGTTCGCCCTGAATCGTTCACACAATCTCAAAGTTTAACTCTATGGAACCATTTCAAGTCGAACCGGTTCTGGGAAGCAGGTGTTGCTGAAATTGAAGGAATATCTCAACAGTAATTTCTTTGTTAGAGTCAAAATATTTGTTTGGAAAATAGACATAGACTCTTTAAATTTTGAAAAAAATGTTGCCGAGACATCAGTTCGATTTTCCAAATTAATCTATGTAGAAATTCCTACGTCTACAGTACCATCTAAAAATTGAGTGTCCGCCTAATCTTATTCTAGAGCTCGGCTTTTGCAGTGTGTTCGTGGAAATCTCTTGACGCCCGAGTCCCTCTGGGAGAGCGTTCATCAACGAGGACGAGTCGCTAGCATATGGAAGGAGCCGGAGACCCAGCCTCAAGCGTGGCTGGAGAGCTTCCAGCATGGAGGGAGGAGGCTGAGCGCCTCCAATACGTGGCCTCAATAATAGAGCGTGTGGTCGAAGGGAAGTTTGGAAAGCGGGCCCGAGGCGGGGTAGCACGCATGAAATATATGTAACAGCTTAAAGAGACGGAACTCATTCAAGTACGTAGATTTGTGACCGTTGAACAATAATAGTAAAATAAAAGTATTTTGCAGGTAGCTCCTGATAAACACGCGCGCCGCAATGAACTTTTCCTAGGTTACGCGCTTGACATTGTATTCGATTACTTGTACTCTAGGCACTTTTAAAGAACGTAGCTGCCAAACGTCGATGTATCTTATTAAGTTTCCCTATATAGTAGATACAAGAGTGTCTCCTGTGTTTTATCTTGCTCACTCTTTGAGAATCTGCTGAAAACTATTCTTAAATTCTCGTAATAAGTTTCTTTGGCTAGCTTGTGTAACGTAGTCCCCTGCAGTCTTGTGTCACCTGCTCGTGCTGAAAATTAAGTTAGATAGGCCACAAGTTGAGTCCTGACTTCTCAGTTCCTCCGTGTTGGTAATTGGTAGCATTTTTTGGTACTTAAAGTGAATAGTGCCTTTGGAACTTGAACTTATGAACTCCTGCGAGGGCAGCTCAGTTCCCTAACTGTGACGACGCACAGCGCACGCACCTCAGCATCTCATTGCCCATGCAAGAATCAGCGAGGGAGCTGTGCGCTCGACTGCTCCTGCTCCATCAAAGTGCGGCAAATTAGGGCGCAGGCGCCGTGCATGAAAGAGCTCACTTCCGCGTTAAAGCCGAGTACCGGCCGAGCTGTTGCCGGTCTCTGACACCTGGCGCTGCTGGGACGGCGCTCCTCAAATGTCCTGAACAGCTGGGCGTCCAGTGGGACTGGTGCTTCTTGTCATCCAGTGCTCTACTGTCCGCTGTAGTGCTTCCTAAGTTTAGAGAACTGAATTGGTTTCGGTTGTTTTCTTCTTTGTCATGAGGAATAGCATTTCTTGGGCGTGCGGACTAAAGCTTATCGGGCGTCTGGACTGGTGCTTCTCGGGCGTGTGCACTAGTGCTTCTTGGGCGTGTGGACTAGTGCTTCTCGGGCGTGTGGACTAGTGCTTCTCGGGCGTCTGGACTAGTGCTTCTAGACTAGTGCTTCTTGGGCGTGTAGACTAGTGCTTCTTGGGCGTGTGAACTAGTGCTTCTTGGGCTTCTGGACTAGTGCTTCTCGGGCGTATGGACTAGTGCTTCTTGGGCGTGTGCACTAGTGCTTCTTGGGCGGGTGGACTAGTGCTTCTCGGGGGTGTGGACTAGTGCTTCTCGGGCTTCTGGACTAGTGCTTCTCGGGCGTGTGCACTAGTGCTTCTTGGGCGTGTGCACTAGTGCTTCTCGGGCGTGTAGACTAGTGCCTCTTGGGCGTGTGGACTAGTGCTTCTTGATCGTGTGGACTAGTGCTTCTTGGGCGTATAAACTAGTGCTTCTTGGGTGTATGGACTAGTGCCTCTTGGGCGTGTGGACTAGTGCTTCTTGGGCGTATGGACTAGTTCTTGGGCGTATGGACTAGTTCTTGGGCGTATGTATAGGTGTTTCTTGGGCGCGACGCTGAGCGCTGCTAGGCCATATGGATCAGCGCCTCTCAACCATATGCACTAAGGCCTATGCACTAGATCAGTGCTGCTTATCCATCTGGGCGTTTGCTACCTGACCATACAGGCAAGTGCGTCGTGGCGATCCGAATCCGTATTTCTCAGCCCTGTTAACTATTTTTGCAACCTTCTGAACCAATATTTTTCGACCATTCGGACAAGAATATCATGACCCGCTGGTCAAATGCTTCGTAACTATCATGACCAATGGTACTTTCTTAAACATCTCAGCATTCGTGTAACCCATGTGGGACGCAAGTTCTAAATCGTTCGGACTGGCGTTTCTCAAGCCTTCTTGTCTTTTTAACCTTTAGAGCGACAACAAACCCTCATATAATTCTCCAGATCTCATATCTACGAACCCGCTCTGTGGGCGGCACGAATGGAACCTACCCTCGTTAGCTGGCGTATCCTGGGACTTTTTCGAGCAGCATGAGGTGCGCAAATATGTAGAGAGGGAGGCTTCAATGGTAGGTCTATTTGTTCAAATTCTTTTTCCTGTGCTTTCGTTTGAGGGGTATCGCGAGATCAATATGACTATCAGTACTAAGAGGTCTGAAAAGTTGACGTTTCTTCGTTTTAATGAGTTAAAGTTTGTTCACTTCAAAATTCTCATAGAGTAAACTAAAGGTGGTTAGTTTGTAGTATATGTATGTATGTTAGTATGTAATAGTGCATTGTGATATTCTTGTCATGATCAACTTTTAGAGAAGTTGACTTTTGACTTTTAGAGAAGTTGACTTATGTAGATATTTCGCGTTGTGATCGCTAAGCAAAGGTAAATTTTATTGAAAAAAGTGTCATTTTCTAAAATTTTGGTGCTGGGAATAGTATCAAAAAGTACAGAAAGGAAGGTTATGTGGAAAGGAATGATTAAAAAACCCTTATCGAATATCGTTGGAATAAAAGAAGAAGCAAAATGCTGAAGCTTGGCTTTGGACTGCTGTGGATGACTTGGATATGATCAAATGAGGTCACTCTCAGAGCTGATTTTAAAAGCTCCCTGTGGAGAATGGTGAAGGTACGGAATTAGTGTACGTCAATAGGTTAATGAAGTTTGTTAAAGTTCTGAACGACGATGATCTGAAAAATCGATACCGAAGCTAAGAAAGGAGAACAGTTGTTCACTTCAGTGTTCAACACGTACACACCTTCAATATGTTGCCCCAAGATCAAGACCAGCTCTAGCGACGCGCTCGTTGGATATGTACAGTCATTGCGCTGCTCTCAGGTGCGAAAATTCTCTGTTTTTTGGAGCTCATTGCCGGATGTGAGGGCATTTTTTCCCGTTCTCATTCCATTTGAGGTTGGTATCTGGTGTAATTAGATGTGGTGAACTCATTTATGGTGAGGCCCTGTGAAAGTTATTACCGATTACAATATGCCTAAATGATTACCTTCAATATTTCCGATAATTAAAAATGAATATCTATTGATTATACTGTGGAAACACTACTGATGAGCTCATGAATAGTTATTAATTAATGAAAATCCTCGTGTATACATCGTAATGATATGAATGTGGAAAAACTACACAGGATTGGTAGATTTTCTAGCATACAATCCCAAGCACCGTTATTCTTGAGGGCTATAATAAATTAGTTAAAGAGCATATGCTGTTTACACTTCTTTTCTGAACAGAGTTTGTCATCAGAAAGGCATGGATTTCTGCTAGCCGTTAATAAATTGCTTCAATTTAGTTGGCAATTTTTTTGAAGACCAAGGTAACAAAATTGAAAAATGTGCATTAGGCGCTCTATTATCTGCAAAAGTCATTTGATGCTCCACATTAATCTTTCATATCTTGTATAATTATTTTAACAATGTACGGACGACGATCAAAGTTCTATGATAGTTACTGAGATTTCTACTATTATCCATTATATCTTTTAGTATTGTATTAGCAAATTATAGTACTATTTGTTTGATATCTGTATTATTAGCTATCTACTTTTCTGGAAAATTCGCGTCAATTTTAAAATTCATGGCTGTCTTGGTTGAACACTTTTTAAAATTACCTAAAATTTCACTACAGTATTTTCAAAGTTTCGTGAAAGTTGGTGGAAATTGCGTGACAAGTACCAGCAATTGTGGCCCTAACTCGAAAATTTGGCGATAGTGTCATTGTAATCCCTACATCGTCTGCACATGTCAAATTTTTCAGTTTCCATGCTCGAAAATCTCCGCAGCATCACAGCTTTAAAAGTAATTAGACGACACGTGACCCGTTGGGTCAAATAAAATTTATCAAAATCAAGCCGTATCCAGAAATATATCCTATGCAGTCAAGTCGGTATCCACAATACAGGATTAAACGAAGAGTATAAATTTCGAACATCTCTGATCAGACAGATAAACGTGTGCAGGGTTTCAAGCAAACAAGCAAGACGACCAGAGTTTTAGTATTGTATAGATTTAGCTTTTTGATGGCATACCCGTGTGATCTTAGAGATCAGCAGGTACCTCATACTCGGGTTCAAAACTTCTTTCAAACAGGGTAAACTCGTGTTCAGTTCGATCGTTTCCGGTATAGAGCGGTAGATTGGTTCCAGCAGACAACCGCTCTGCATTTGTGCCCAACATAGAGCGGTATCAGCTAGAGCGAGCATCAAATAGCACAGAAAATATTAGACATAGATAAAAGCGTGTGCTAAAAAGCTAATAAGAAAATATAGCGGTTGTTTACTGGAACAAATCCTGAGCTCTCTGCTGAGGACAATTTTGGTTCCCCAGATGCTCTGTGCTCGTGTACAATAAATTTTCGGACTCCCTGACGAACTCTAAAAGGAGTCAGGTGTACTCGTAAGTCTGGTGGATCGAAATGTCTTGCTGGAAGCTCGCTCTTTTTGGCCTCGCCAGTTGCGATCTCTCATTGCACGTCGGACTGAGATGTGCGAGTATTTAAAATAGGGAGCGTTCTATTCGTGTGTATGCTGAGAAGAGCAAATAGCGTGCTGAATTAAATGATCAGATTTAAAAAAGTAGGCTAGTACCATTACGAATGAATTTCTTCGCGTATGATTTCCTGGATACATTCCTTTATATGCGTAAATGTCGACCACTGCTCAAATTGAACAAGGCGCGTTTGAATACAGCAACCATGGAAGGAATTACAGGATCAACAGAGAAACGCACGGTGCATCTCACGCAGCGGAGAGTAACAGAGAATTTGACATCGCACTCCCCAAGCACTCTGGCGGTCGGGATGCAAGTAATCATGTGACCGCCGTAGCACGTCTACAGTCGAGCGCTGGCGTAACAGGCGACTGTCTTCACGACATCCAGTAATCGAATGACTACCGGCCGCAACTAATTGCTCTCACAGAAGGAGCCTGTCTCCCTGAGGCCTTTCTCCGGGTCTTTGAGGTCTTCTCGCTCGTGGTCGGGACTTTCGTGGGGCATCGTCATCGAGAGGACACAGATTGAGTTGGCGCACCTGCTGAGGGAAGTGTGTTTCCGAGCAGGATGTGTTGCGCTTGTTTGAATTTAGGCTCAGTAGTCTTAGGTCTGGATCCATGCTTGTACTCTTCTTTTAGCGAGATGGAGGATTTCCACGGAATCCTTTGAAATGGATTTGTACTTTGGCGCTTTGTACGCTTCAACGAGCTTTGAACTCACCCATGTTGGATGCCTAGCAACTGTCGCGTTGAGATTTGGCCACGCTCAGCTGTTACGCTGTAGACCACTGCTCGAGCAATCCGCAATTCCTCTTGTTAGATTTGTTGCTATTTTCATCCTCGTGTACGTATACCACGTACCCCATTCTCGTCTCTATAATCTACACTCAGCCCTCGTAAAGAGCGCTAGGTCGGTTCCAGCAAGCAGCCGCTCTATCTTCTTATTTTCTTCTCATAGCACATTCTACTTGCATCTTTTGACACAAATATTTCCCCTTCCTACGTGATGCTTGCTCTAGTTGGTGCCGCTGTGTGCGGGAGTCGACTGTAGCGCGGTTGTTTGCTCTCTGTGCGCGGACGACTGTACTGAGGAGTTACCTGATGTTATTTTAACACTTTATTTTAGGTTGGTTGATTGAAGTTTTATTGTTTATCTTGTGTATTGGTTGGCCGTTATTATGGTTTTACTTGTCAACTCGACATCTCTCTGAGGCTCCATGGCGGACTGGTAATGTGTTCCGCTCACAACTGGTGAGTTGGGGCTCGATTCCTGGCTGAACGAACGGATACTCATGAAACCACGGAGTGCTCACCTCGGAAAAGGAAGGTTAAGCCTCACGTTCTTCACATCACTATCTCTTCAGTAGCTGTAAAGCATGGGAGATCCTACAATGGTTTGCTTTTACGTATATGCGTTGGAATTAAATCAATAAAGTTTTTCCTTTTCCTCTCGTGTAGAGGAGGTGCACGGACACCCGAAGCAGCCGACCTCTTGTGCAAGAGTCCCCAGTGCGCCGTGGTCGTTGAATTGAATTTCGTTTCCATCATATCGACTGAAATATTTTTGTCTTCGTGGGTCTGCTCTCACTGTCCAGTTCCTCGACCTTGAAGAGGTGTTCCCCTATTGCCCGTTTGTAAGAACAGATTTTGATCAGGCATCGCAGTTGAACTCTATCTACTTCGAGATAAGATTTATGCACCCCTAATGCAGATGAGATCGTAAAAATTCCTATTTTTAGAGTTAAAAAAATTGAGTCAATAAAAGAGTATTTGCGAATTTCGCTTGATACACGTATATTCTACACCGATGTAATGTAATTTAGGATTTCGTTGAGCTTGAACTAAAAAGAAGTAATTAAAACATTACCGCTAATAACCCCATTTTTACCAAACGTACACTGTAACGCGTCTGAACGCTTCTGCCCCCTTTCCTCTCCTATTAGTTATCGACACGAATCCAGAATCGCAAAGAATGAATGTGGGTTGCGGGGAGTCCTTCTCTTCAAAGCAGCTCCTGAATCCTCCCTGGAAAATGCGTTTTAATTACCATGAAATTAATTTAAAATTCAGCTCTGCCCTGTGCCACATCTGGTGCAGAAGGACTCGATATGGCAACCCCGAGTGTTTTTTCGGAGCTGCGTGACACACGGTGTAATTTTAATTATCAAGGTAGTAACTTTGTGCATGTATTATACGGCGTGTCTTCGAGAAATGTTCACATCGCCTTAACATGTTTGTAATTTCAAGTATCTACGATACCGTAATATGCTATCGGGTCTATTTAAGCTATTTATATATAGGGTACTCGGCATCATATAAAGTTACCTACAGTTATTAGCATGTAAAATAGCTATACACGTACATTTTTTATGGGCACCGGTGATACATAAACAGTGTATAACTGTATTAACCCTTTGAGTATTACAGGGAAACGTCAGCCCTGAGCAGTATTTGCTTGGTGCATTTATACTCTGACATTTCGTCAGTTAGAGAAATATCGGGACTCCTGAAACACCAGGGTCGAGACTATTGGGCTTATGACACCGCAGTACCTGAGTACACTAATTCTACTCTAAAAATCTACTCACTATTTTGAAGGCTTATATTTACGGTTTAAATTGAAGTATTTCCAATGTATTTTCTGCATATCATTAGAAAAATTGTCGTTCGTAAGCATTGAGATATTTTTGTACAGATATTAAACAATAATGCGATGTGCCCCGAGTATAACAACCAAAGGTTTAGCGGCCCTTGTGGAGAGGCATAAATATTTTTCTTTCATTAAAACGTTAAATCCCAAATCCTCAATTATATGATTGCTCATATCTCTCGTTTAATCCGAAATTTTTTATGTCTCTTTCCTATACTTCATCGGGAAGTATATTTAATTTGACAATAAAAATGTAAAAATGTTAGTTCAATAATATGTTGCGAACGCAATTCAACACGCTTTGTCTAAAATACTGATTCTCGTCGGTACTTTATAAGCAACGGCATTCAGACGATATTTTATATTGGTATTTAGGAACAAAAATATAACTAGTGTGAGCAATTCCTAAAGCTACACCTGTTATAATTGATCCCAGTATCCTTGAACATGTCCGCCGTTGCGCTCAACTAGTTGAATTGTCCCATCCCTCATTGCCTTCATTGATTGCTCTTCTAATAACTTGCGAATTGTGTTTGATGCCCGAAACTCGTCATCAATTCGTTGGCGCATCTTTAATACGTTATTTCGATCGAAAATAAAGGGACACTGTATAACCAATAAAACATCTATTAATCATCACTGTAATCTATTAACATCAATCTAATTCAGCATTTTTATCATCACGTGTTCCACGGTGAGGACATCCTGCATTGACCCTTTCATGCAATATTTTATTTCTCACTGGAAACTTACCTTTTTCGTAGCTTGGCATCTGTGTGTTTGAATAAATTTTTCAAAAAAAGATGAATGGGTAAACTGTAGAGATCCCTTACTCATCGCATTCGTCACCCGGTGTTGAAAAGTGAATTTAAGCCCGGTATAGCAAAAATGAGTTAAGAAAAGCAATCCCTCACTTAGCGAAAATCTTTACTACTCGGCATTAGTAGTGAATGGGAGAGCAAGTCGGTTCCAGCCTTTTAATTCGCTTGGAAAAGTGTATAAAGAAAAAACATTACATGAGAGGTGAAAATGTGGCGTCAATTTGTACAGGTTACATAAAGCAAACATCACGTCAAGGCCACAAGTGAACGAACAAGGGAACATTTCAGCCTTTTAATATTGTTTAGACATGCAAGTGGGTCGTTCGATCGGGAGAACCATGCAAGGTCAGAACTTGGGGTGACGTTTGTTGCGATGAATTAGACGATTGGGTTAGATTTACTCCGACTTCTCTATTCAATAGTGCACGTTAAATGGTCAAATTCCGAGTATAAATTAATACGTGTTAGTTATTATGGTTCTGGACACTTTGTACAACTTCGATGATATTGTTATGCAGGCTTAACGGTCCTGCTCCCAGGGGGGGGGGGATATAGTTAGGTTGTTGGGTTACCTCAGATTTAGGTAGGCCTTCGGGACTTGTGTCTTTCAGGCCCATTTTGCTTCTTTCCATCTTCATGTCGTCTTTACCTATGATTCTTTATCTTTTCTTTATCTTTTCTTCCTCCTTTTTCTTTTCTTCCTCTTCTTTCTTTAATTTCTGTTTCAATGCACAGAGGATCTTGTGTGGAACCACACTTTGTGTATAGATTTTCCATTCTCCCAAGTCCATCCTTAATGGTCCCTTCTCTTTCAGTGCGAGATAGTCTGAGTCACTTGAGCGCTGCTACAGATCCTTACTACTACTACTTCTACTACTACTCAACGGTCCTGCACTCCTTCATGACTCAGTCGAATAGTTTTTCCCTGAAAATATATGAAAATTAAATGGCAAATATTCAAGTTTGACTTTTTGCTCATCTTTGCAATAAAAATAAAAGCAAGGAAAACTTCTGCTAAATGCATAGTTTTTCATAAAAAAAACAGGAACAGGAAAAAAGAACATTGCTGAAATGAGATGTTGTAATTGAACGTTTCGATTGCATAGGTTATTTCAACAAACTCGAAACAGAAAACAAAAATGACTACGACATTGTTCAAGAAGTAGTCTTGCGGGAAAATATAAATATAAAACCCTAAATTGAATTACTGATAAATTTGCAATGGGTAGGCTGATTAAATATCATTTAAAACTGGTCACACTTTTTTACATTGGACTGGACAGCATATTGAGTGGGTTGGAAATAGGTCTGTTGGTCCAGAACCTTCTACCAGCATGCTCTGCCCCACGAATGCTGAGAGCTCTAGTTGTAGCGCCCACATATTCAGATGCACATCGTGCACAACAATGTTTATTAACAGAGGAGAGCATGTCGCTGGGAAGTTAATCTTTAGGTTTGGAATAGGAGCTAATTTATGTTGCTTCGCAAGAATAATGCAAAAGTTTAAACGCATGAAGTATTTTCATACAAGTAAATGAAGTTATTTTTCCAGTTTCTCCGATTGTGGCCGAGAAAAGGGAGAATAACGTAAAATACTTGCTTCGTTACAGTATGTACAGGAAAACTATTAAAAATACACTATTTAAATTTTTTTTGATCAATATGTTGATCTGGATGGAAAGCCATTCGTTCTGAAGATGGATGTTAAAAATAGAAATTCTTTATGAAGGCTGAAAAACGCAAAGGATACAGGAAATGATTTATGAAGTAAAGTTTCCATGCCATTGAGCTGAGAACGGAACAAACAAAAGTTAAAAAAACCTGTAACAAGGCCATTAAAAGTTGGTTATCGGAGAACAAAACTATGAAACATTCAGTTTTGTCGAGTAATTATTGAATTCAAAAAGGATTTCTTTGCATATATCTTTTTTAAAAATCAAATGAGAAAACGTTTGTGTTAAATGTACACTATGTCAAACTATCGATGAATTTAATGAAGATTTTAAATCTTCAAAGGCTAAAATGAGTTCAGTACTTTTGGATAATGAGACCGGAATGCGTGAGACGAAAGTATGGAACTGTTTCCTTAACTATTTGAACGATTAATTGCGCCTTTCAGTCTCTTGTTATTGCAATAAGTACTACCCCAACGGTGGTAGGGTAAAACAATCTTTATTTCACGTTCCCCCTCGTTCCTGGTGAAAATGAGCTAAGGAACAAATAGCAAAGTTCAATTCAGTTGAAGGAAATCACTCGTGGCGCGGCGGCGGGAGCTGCGACGCGGCCGAGCTCTTAGACCTGATTGCCGGGCCTCCAGTCCGCACGGGAGGTCTGCTATTGTGCTCTCGGCCCACTCATGTGCCTTGATTCAAAAACAGTCAAACTATTCTTGCGATAAGGCTGCCATCAGCTTTGCAGAAAAACTACCTGCTGTCTTCTAATTACCTCGATTTGAAATAAGTTGCTATAGGAATGGTATAGATTGCTGCGCTTCAGTGACTCGTGTGTACAATTAAACTGTATAGCATTTAGTTCTTAGGAAATATTAGTCGCAACCTCATGAAACTGGACCGTAAGATCCTTTTGGTCAGTAGAGTAGTACATTGCGTCAAAGAAAGGTGACCAACATCTTGAATGTTCTCAATGCTCATTAGCATTTCTTAATTTCAAGTCTCCATGAACGCACAAATGCATGTACCAGGAGTTCATTACGGTCTACTGGAATACACAAGTTTCGACATTTGGATTAAAATATCCGCTAGGACACCAGTATTCCATTGTGAAACTTATGAAATGATATACTCGATAATACTGCGAATTCGCATTTTCAAAATCACATACTTATACCACTAATAATGTGAAAAATCCTATTTTTGATGTATGAATGGATCACATGTTACGTGATACAAGACGTCAGAGGAAGGCTGAGCAACCTTGTGAGTGTGATTGTTGCATGGTCGGATTACGGGCCTTTCACACGATGTGTCAATGTCTGAAGACAGTGTCAGAAGATACCCACATGCCGACCTCGAATACTAACTTTGCTCTCTCGTCTGGAGTCAGGGCGGAAGGACCTAACTCTAGAATAGAGAGCTAAGCTAGCATTCAATGTCCATATCTGGGTGTCCTCCGACAATGTCTTCAGACATTGACTGATCGTGGGAAAGGCTTCTTACTACCCCCATCTGTGCACATCACGTACGTAATCCGAGAACCACTAAGTTTGTGGAGAGTGCGTAAGGCGCATGACATGTACGAGGGGCTACACGTGGAAAAAGGATAGTACGAAAAAACTATATCAGTTATGATCTTAATTTTTCGAAGTATGCTCCACCAAGGCCAATACACTCCTTCAAACGTTGATATCAGCTTTTAAGCCCGTCAGTGTAGAACTGAGAGTCTTGTGATGTGAACCATGTCAGAGCAGTTTTTTTAACATCTTCAATTGATGGAGAATTAACCCCTTTAAAAGGTTTAACTTTGGAAACAAAGAGATATCGGATAGCGCCAAATCAGAGCTGTAAGGTGGATATCTGATAATTTCTCATTGAAATTCACATAGCACAGCTCTAGTGTGCCTAGCACTATGAGCGGGTGCATTCTCTTGGTAGTAGAAAACACACTGATGCAACTTTCCAGGGCATTTTTCCACAATTTTTTTGGTCAATTTCCTCAAAACGCCTTCATAAATAGCAGATGTAATTGTCTTCTGCTTCTCGAGTAAGTTAATTAGCAAAATCTTCTCTGCATCCCAGGAGACAGTGGCTATGACTTTTTCACCTTAACGGTCAGATTTTGCTTTGACTGGCCCACTTCCACCCCGGGGCAGCCACCGCTTTGACTGGCCCACTTTCACCCCGGGGCAGCCACCGCTTTGATGAGTTTTATCATCTGGATCATACTGGTAGAGCCGTGTTTCATCCCCTGTCACAATTCTTTACAGAAAAACTTCCGAGTCCTCATCCCACTTGTACAAAATGTCAATGAAAGATCTGCCCACGTCTGCTGCTGATCCGGGTGCAACAGCCTACAGGGGCCCACCTAGGGACCATCTAGAGACCCATTTTGACTTCCAACTGGTAGCGATGTGTTATTGAGCGCATTTAAGGGTTCATGTTTGAATATGTTACAGCATGTTGGTACAAGAACGTTCAGGGGTAGTGACATCAAAATTTGTCCAAAGAATTTCTAGTTGGGAACTTTTCCACGAGATTTTTGAAGCCCTCTCGTACGTGCTTAAATTTCTTCCTTTTCTTGACCTCAGTTAGTCTCTTTCAGCCCAACAGTTCATATTAAATTAGAACTTTATTCATATCTTCACTTCGATGCAAGATCTCTAATTGAATTATAACTGAGATTTTTTGTTCCGACTCTGACCTCATCTCGATAGATCTTCCTCTTCATCTCGATGCTAATCCCTCTCTTCATCGAGCCTCTGCAATCTCTTCCAACATGCCACTTCTAATCAGTCTCTGCACCTTTTGTTCTTAAATCCCTCTCTGTACTCCTCGTCCATAAATCCTTCTCTGTACTCCTCGTCCATAAATCCCTCTCTGCGCCCATCGTCCATAAATCCTTCTCTGCACCCATCGTCCATAAATCCCTCTCTGCGCCCATCATCCTTAAATCCCTCTCTGTACTCCTCGTCCATAAATCCCTCTCTGCACTCCTCGTCTATAATCCCTCTCTGCGCCCATCATCCATGAATCTTTCTCTTTATCATCCGTCTATAAATCCGTCTCTTTACCCTTCGCCTATAAGTCCCTCTCGTTGTCCCTCGTCTAGAAATCACTTTTCAACCTTCGTTCGGAAATCCCTTTCTTCATCCCTCGTCCATAAATCCCTCTCTTCATCTCTCGTCCGTGAATCCTTCTCTTCATCCCTCATCTGTAGATTCCTCCTTTTATCCCGATGCTACTGCATATCCTAATCTCTCATCTATAAATCCCTCTCTTAATCCCGATACTGCTGTATTTCCTAATCCCGTCTTTTTACATTTTTCGCTTCATCTCGATAATAATCCAGCTTCTCATCCCACTTTTTAAATTTTTTTCAACTTCCCTGTTACTTATCCTAATCCAGGTTACATAAATCCCTTCCTTCACAGCGTTACTTATCCTATTCCCGGTTGCATAAATCCCTCCTTTCACAGCGTTACTTATCCTAATCCCGGTTGCATAAATCCCTTCTTTCACAGCGTTCCTTATCCTAATCCAGGTTGCACAAATCTCTCTCTTCACCCTATTCTTTACCCTATCTCTGTATAAATCTCGTGCTCGTCCCGATGGTAAATCTCCCTCTCCATTCCAATTCCAATGCCAGCCCACGCCCCCCAAACCCTCACAGCTCCGTCGCTGGTGGCCGCGCTCGGCGAGCTCCTGAGAGGCAGGTCGTTATAGGAAGTTGCAGCTCCAGAAGCGGATGTGCGAGCCGCGGATTAATTTATAATGAANGGGAGGGGTGGCGTGCGGGCCTGCTTTCCTGGAACTGCCCTCCTCCTCTTCCTAATGCCTTACCCGCACTTCTCCTACCCCCTATCTAATAGGCCGAGCTTCTAATGGATCCCACTCGCCACCTGAGGATGTCTTGTTTCAAATTTGAGCGAAGAAATGAGGCAGTAAATACCTCATCAGGTAAGGAGGCGCAAGCCCTTCTGCTCTTTTTAAAAGGCAGCCCAGTGGGTGCAGGTGCAGACTTTACATCTTTTTGGCAGCCCAGTGGGTGCAGGTGAAGACTTAACATCTTTTTGGCAGCCCAGTGGGTGCAGGTGCAGACTACATCTTTTTGGCAGCCCAGTGGGTGCACGTGCAGACTACATCTTTTTGTGGCAGTCCAGTGGGTGAACGCACAGTGTGTATATCATCTTTGCAGCTCAGTGGGTGGAAGTGCAGTGCCTACAGCTGGTGCGAGTACATCTCCGGACTTTACAGTTCACCATTACCTGAATTATTGCAGCACTTCACTCCATGAAGAGTTGCAATAAATGATCTGTGATTGTTGAAAATGTAAGCAATTGCTTTGAACGCACTTAACAGCACATATGTGAATCAGATGTGCAGTAAACAGTTATCGCAGATAAACCTTTCCGGTATTGTCCATTTATGGGGAACTTCAGTATGTGCTAGATCTAGCTCGCCATGATGTGCAGGTTGATGTGAAGTCTAATAGTGAAGTGAAGAGATGTAACATTTCTCAGGAACTAGAGAACCGAAAATTACTTTTTAATGGCGGTATTCTCCCTTAAGGGGACATAAAATAAGCCACAGGAGACACAGTTAGATTAGTTAGGCTTATTTATTCTATGCTGTTGGGACTGGCGTCCCCAGGCAGACAATGTTAGGTTACCTCAGCTCTAACTAGGGCTTCGGGATTTTTACCTTTCGTGCCCATTAACGTCTTTTTCAATACTTTTTCACTTAGATTTTTTATCTTTTCTCCTTTTTCTTTTATTAACTTACTGTTTCTGTGCGCGGGGGATCTTGTGTGGGAACTCACCTGAGCATAGATTCCGCATTTTATCAATCTTTACTAAATGGTTCCTTCTTTTCGCTCTCTTGAGATCCCATTCCATGTGGCTCGGACGCTTTAAACTAACTAACCAACTGACAATTCTTGCATTAAGACTCCGTTCTCCTATATGGTGGGAGAGGCTTCGCTTTTATAGTTCTTTTACGATAAGTGGTGTTACCAACACGATAACTACCTGCTATGAAACTATATGCAGGATTTACCATCGCCTCAAAAAACTGCACAACCTTGCGCTCATGGAAAAAAAAATTATTTCACTTTTGAGCCGAGCTCGACTGAATGATAAGTCTGACAAAAGTTCTCGTCCAATGTACATCACGTCTATTTGTGCGATTTACCTGCGATTGACTTGTGGCGTGAGGGGTGTGTGTCAGAGACAGACCGGGATGTTGACAAGAGGGCAGAGTCAGACCAACTCTACGTAGCTCAGCCATGTACATTTTATCTGGAGGAAATAGACGTAGAATTATTCTCAAGCGTTCTTCTCATCATTTTTGGTATTTCCTTCACTGGATGAAATGAATGTCAAGTTCGTGTTTTACGAATAAATGTTATATTGATCAGTGATGATTACAAGTAATCATATAACATTGTTAAACATACGAGTGTATAGGTAATATCCGTTGGCTATTAATGTCCGGGCATGATATTTATGGGAAAATCATTCGTAAGGTGCCGGTTTCTACGCCAGCAGCACCTGAGCACCCATTCATTTATTGCGAACAAACACTGGAAAAAAGTCATCAGTTACCTGGAGCTCTCATTCAATTGCCGGCGCTGTGTCAACACAAGCCGTGAAGGCCTTGACGATGTAATCCCGGGCCTGACCATCACATTCGGCAAAGCCTCGACTTCAAAAAGTGTCGTCAGATGGAATCTCTGTGGTCTAGTTTCGATTGCCGGTTTTGCTAGCCCAAACTCAAAGGAATTGTTTCGTGGCCTGCGTGTTTTACTTTGTTTTACGTACTGTATTTATTAAAATAAGGGACGCCCAGGATCCATACTGAAGGTTAATATTTGAAAATATCCACTGGGTTTTTTATTTCCCAAGCTTTCGCACGCTTAAGCAGCGTGCGTTTTCAAGGGACGAAACAACGAAAATTTGGGACCTATGACATGCTAGGCCGTAAATAGGCTACGCCGACCAAATTTATACAGTATTTCCGGGGAAAACTTTAACCGAAATAGGAACATGATGGGTGAAAAAGCAATCGAATTTGTACTGTGTGCAGTACACAGTACAAATTACGTAATGCGTGCAGCGATGGAATCGTTTCGAGCCCTTACTCATGCAAACTGAAGTAAGACCTTGCCACCCTGAAACTTCATTATTCATTATTACTAATACGCATTACCCTTAGCCTTAGCCATTTCAAATTTAAATTTCCGCCCCTAACGCTAGTGCTTGTCCATCATGCTCGCATGGAAACATAAGTTTCTGCTACTGCTGGGGCCTCCAAAAACTGGTCAAACTGCCATAAAAGATGCAATTGCTGGAGTTCCTAGATTTGAAGGATTGAAAGATTTTTTTACCAGAAGTAATTTATATCAAATACAGGTTTACAATCAAATGAGGAATGA
>VOMN01039025.1:0-15937 GCA_014899125.1 Orchestia grillus
GTAAAGGAGCATCTATGTCTGAGATATGCACAAGGAACATTAGTGGTCCCAGCACTGATCCCTGCGGGACTCCACTGGCGATCAGAGATTCCGACGAGAGATGCTCGTCTACAACAACCATCTGTCTGCGCCTTGTTAGACAACTATGAATCCATTTCAGAAACTCTCCTTCGATATTTATGGCTCTCGGTTTTTTAAGTAGGATTCCATGGTCCACCTTGTCGAGGGAGTTTGCGAAGTCTAGGTGTACAACATCCACAGCATTCCTTTTCCCTAGGGCTTCGGTTATCATCCTTTGGTGTTCGAGGAGTCGTAAGAGACACGACCTCCCTTTTCCAAAACCATGCTGACGCTCGTTGAAGAGCCCATTGTTTCCTAAGTGCCGCACCAAATTCTTCACAATTAATTTTTCAAAATTTTTTACGACATGCGATGTTAAGGCTACTGGCCTATAGTTTTTTCAGTTCTCGATTAGATCTACTGCAGCCATCGAAGCCATTGGTAGCAAAGTGACACAACGTCAAAAGTCACAACAGAAATATCAGTCGGGATCTCGTTCTGTTAACTTTCCTCCGGACTCAACAGCGATGGTCCGTCAGTACTCTAAGGGCATGCCGAAATGGATCCTTGCTACTACTGTCGAGATGATAGGCCCATTATCGTATAACTGTGAACTGGAGGGGGGAAGAGATCGTGCGTCGACATCAGGATTAAGTCATTTCCTGCGGACCCCCTCAGCACACTAGAGCGGATACCCAACCCGCACCTACGTCCGAAGAACGAGATCCAGCCCCGGCCTCAAGCCGTAGGTAGCCTGACTGAAACGCCTTCCAATCCTTCCCCCAGTGTGGAAACAGGGGGATGCGAGACGCCTTCATCCAGCACACTACGCAGGTCTAGCCGAACCCGGTTGTAAAGCTGCAATTCTAGAGTTGAAAAAAGGGGTAGTTCTAGGGAGTAGGGGCGTTACAAGTCAAGAGGGGAGGGGTGAAATATATTGAAAATATTTCTAGAAGTCTTTAGATTCAGACGGTCAGCGTCAAGTCTTAGTACAGGTTCAGAGGAGTATACTAAGACTAACTCTACTCTATTCTACAAATCTGCGAACTGTGCTATTCTTCTTATTCTGCTTCTTCTTCAATGTTCCATATTGATAGTGCATCATCTGATCCGTGTATTGGTAGTTATTAGTGCAGACTAAAGAACTGAGGTAAGCTTTTGCTATTATAATATTCTATTCCTATGTACCATGTGTTGGATTGAATAGGATGCGTATTAATTAGCTATTTATTGAGTTACATTCCCGGCTACAGAGGGAGAAGTAATAAAAACATACCACTGAACACATACAAAAATAAATTTCTGGAGCAATTTCAAACAATGGTCTAAATGCCGGAACAAAAAAGCTTACGCTCCAATTGATAAACTAAACATGGAATTCTCAGATGCTATGGTGTATATAGAGCTTCCGTATAATGTTGCAGATCAGGTTATCTTTTCTTAAAACTGATAAATCTTACGCACACTGATTAGAAACATCGATTATAATCCGCTATTATAATACGAGTACGTCGTTGAGATGCGTCATGAGTTTCCCCGACATAATTTGCCCGCGGTATGTGATTGTCTGATTGATGAAATTTTGGAAATTCGTATAATAATACCCTTAAAGGTTTCGCTTAATGGCTAGTTCTGCTAAATCTCATCTAAATTTATACACATGGACCTTTTCGAGTCTAACAGACAATTCTATTCGTGAGTTTAGGAGTACTTTAACGTCAATCCGGCAGGAAAATGTATTTCCCCGGCAAGCCTGAAATTAGCTTTATCTTCTGAACTGTTCACATTCTTTTAATAGTCCTAAATTTTAACCTTCGCTAAGTTCGGTAATAAACAGAAATTAAATCGTCTAACCAGGACCGCTTAGGAATGTATTTCTTGATTCCTAAACAAGGAGCAGGTTAAAGTAAAGCACGATTAGACCCGCTGTTCATGTACGTCGACCGTACAATTGCGATACTTTTTATGAGGCGACACTGCGAGGAATGCTGAGATCTAGTTCTGGCGAATACGAGTCCGGTAACAATGACAATTTTCACACACCATACCGTACGTAGGAGATCGGCACGATTAACGAGTTGAAGAGCCGGCGAACATGCAAACTTCTTTTAAATGTTAAGTTCCACAACAAAACTGCAAATATACTAAGAAGTACTTGGCTGGCTATTCAAAAATATACATAACGCCTGAATTCAAATGAGTTAGAGGTCCCAATCAAGTAGCTCGGTTAATTAAAAGCGAACGAGATCATATGGCGAGACGACTATTCTTTAATAGACCACTGAATTTTTTAAATTATCTGCAAGAGCTTATAATTTAAATTCGTGGTTTCTAGATACATGTTCCATTTAATATCATTCAAATTTGAGTCGTCCCAAACAAAAGCTTTGATTATGCATATTGCAAGCAAAATTGGAAACTGGAACGGACTCGATGAAGGTTGCGCGCAGAGTTGTAAGTCGTTCAGTTTGAAAACGCAGGCATGCAATGGTGATCAACATTAATTGCATTATCCGGCCAATTGTGATGAATGTGCGTTATTTTGAGACTTAATTGATGTATTTTACTGTGGTTTAGACCAAGACTTAGATGATACTGTTGATTTTGTCACGTAGTAGTGTTATGATATACTGAATATCGTCAGGTCATTGAAAAGTACGCAAGTTATTCAGAACTACCTAATTGGATACCTCAACAGTAAGTATAGCGAGGTTAAAAAACGTATTTACCGTTTGATACTGCATATTACATGAATTGGTGGCGCTAGTTGGCAACAAATTGTCACCGAGCAAATTTCTGGTCATAGATAACATGTAAGGCAACGCGTTCATTGATTAATGGAACTTGATGCACCTGGCTTGACAAGTGGTGATCAAATTATTAACTAAAAGGGTAAGACTTAAAAAAAAGTGAAAAGGAGAGAGAAACTACTATAGAAGAGTTTTTTCCATTTCTTAAAACTTTTTAATGAAATCATTGTACATACCTGTTTTAATATCATAAGTTTACGAATTTCATCTGTTCAATTCCGGTCCGAGAATGGCGGTATCCATTATCATAGACCTCGGCGAATTTGAGAATTCGAGCAGTACAATAAGCTTTAATAATGGAAAAATTCAAACGTCCAGTGGGATTAGGCCGACACAAATCAACACCTAACAACATTGAAAGTAAACCCACAAGTATAGTTGTTTCTTGAACAGCAGCAGGGAAACCACTGGGCTGATTCTTGAAGGTATCCTCGAGAGGAGCACAGCCGCATACCAAGCGAGGGCGTCAGGAGCTTCAGAAAATACCCCGGTCAACAGATGACATGCCCATGCCCTGTAAACACTGTGACGCAATATTCTTAACAGCGATGGTAGTTCGCACTACAGTATGGAATAATAGTTCTTGTTACAATTGTTAGCTTTAACTTGAGCTTAAAAGATACGATACAATCGCCTGGGGAATGAGCGATCATAAGCAAGATTCCCGATTGGTTAAATCAAGAAAATCGATTTACGACTACATAAGAATACCGGGCTAGAGGAAATCATACGTAGCCAATAAAAATAGTGAAACCGAGATATCCATCCCGCAATGAGGAAATTTGTGATTCATTAATCGTTTGTGCTTCAAGGTGAGAAAATTTTATGCATCAGCAAGTGCATAGTATTCAATAGAAAGCAATGACTTTTCATTTACTGTAACAAATTCAGGCGAAAGATTTCATAAGGATGAAAGCGATGGCGGTAGTTGGGAGGGTACGTGTTCAGAGCAGTGAAAGGCGACGAGGACTTGAGTGATAGTGTGGCTGGAACTTTGGGCCAGCCAGACGTCCGCTGTGAGGATGCCAGACTCTGATGCGAGAGCGGGCAGTCCGCAGCCGCTCTTGGCTGGCAGTCGTCACGAAGGAAGACACGCACCAGTTCAGAGCCCGGTTGCAGCGTTAGCTGATGGCACTTCGTTTATGTACGCCATGAAGGTTCACCAACATAGGCTGACGAACATGGAGTATGTTGCTTATTAAATATCGTGAGTCCCACCTTCAAAGCTTTGATGGTGCTCAACTTCAGTTCTGCTTCCATCAGCAACTGTAAAGAATTTGGCATTAGGTTCATGAATATAGCAGCCTACGGAAATGGGTTGCGCCCGTAATTGTTCACACAGTGAGCGTGTTAGCTGTGGTGAAGCAAGGATACTTCATGAAATGGGACTGATTTCAATCCTGTAAATGTAAAATTGTGACCTACGCTTCAAAGGAAATAATGATAAAAGTTACAGACCATGAAAACTCCAGCGGCCGTTAAGATTTTTCGTCATTATATGCGTCCAGGTTTGCAATATATTCTTCCTATAAATATATTTATTGGGAATAAATGCCTACTTCGACAGTTATACCTAATGGCTTTTTTTTAAATGCTACTATCAAGTCAAATTACTAGTAAGTTATTGGCTATGAAGAAAATGGAGTGAATTTGAGGCGATAGCAACAGAAATGAATATTTTCCTTTGTACATTTTAGGTACTGCGATGCGAGCCCAAATCAGCGATATTTGGTAGTCCGAGAATTGCAGTCGGAGGATTGTTGTTGACGCAGGCGCTAGAACGTTCATACTTAGCAGCAACGTCGGTCAAAATAAAGCTAGTCTTTATAAGAACTGCTTAAAACGGTAAACAGGGAACAACAGAATTACAAGTTGAAACCTGATGTACGTACGCGAATTAAAAGGAATAAAAAATTTGGGTGAAATTTACTTGTTTAAAGATTTACAACTAATTCACTCGACATGCGAGCCCTCAGCATCAAAATCCTGCTGGCCGACTTCAGGGATTCAACAGTGTCGTTAGCTTGACCATTAGACACTTTAACTTTGTCTTACAGCCAGTAATCGGAAGGATTCAAATCTGGTGAGCTATACGACCAAATATTTTCAGGTAAGAACATTGGCAATCTTTACTCGAGGAGGTTCTGGACAGTTGTGGCCCCATGAGCGAGCGCTGAGTCTTGAACAATATAACTTGCTTTGGATCGTGGTTCTTCTTAAACCAGGATAATAAGACCCGTCATCACAAGCTATGCATACTTGGTTATGCTCATTTTGAATCCTACTTCAATGAAATGAGCAGGTATGATTGAGTATAATGATTCTCCCATTGATTCCAACACTTGCAAACAAGATGGCAAAGGCCGGGTTTTGCTCTCCAAGACAGGAAGATGGGTCCAAAGCAATTATCTTCGAGTTTCTGCGATTTGCAATTTCAACAACAAATTTTTTCTCATATTTTCTGTAATATCAACAAATGGCTCAACAACAAAGAGCTTCAGTCTTACTAGCCATCGAATGAGTAGTTAGGATAATTCGACGTATTCTGCAAGCAATGTTACTTCATTTTGAGGTCAAGCCTAACAGATACTTTAATCACAATTACTACCTTAGAAATCAGAAAACTAATATTCAAAGTAGTCCCGCTTCAAAGTTCACATTGAATTTTGGCATACAGAAGTTTGTAAACGGCCTAAAAATGCGCTGAAAGCTACTCAAGGTTATTTTACTGAACAGTTTCCCAGAGTACTTCACTGTAAGTGGTCCGATAAGTTGTCATCTCAACATTTGAATGCTCCTCTTCTTGGTTCCTTCAGCCTTTAATTTACCCTCAGGACGTAGTGAGATTCAGGTCCTGGTGGGCTACATGCCTGCAACTGCAGCTCCCTCTAACTCAGCGCATCCTTGGAAGAACACTTTAAATATTTTCACCACAGCTCGAGTACCCAAAGTCTATTTTAATCTTCCGTCCTGTTACCTTCATAGAAAGAATGGGAGAAGAGTTGGTTACGAAGAAATTAAAATTGTAATTTAGATTATTATTATTAATTTCTCTACATTAGTCGACACGGTGAGAACATTGACCACGAATAAACTCGAGTCAGGTACAAAGCGCGCGTTCTTCGCGAGCACTGGCAAAAAAAAATAATAACAAATGCAGGGAGCAGTACTACGAGAATTAGTATTTTAGACATCCACAAATGAATTATGTATTGCAGGTAAAACTACGACTTACGTCAGCTATCTTCCTCTCTCCAATTTTTCCGTTATATTCTCGCAATGAACTGGTCAGCGCGCAGACGACGTTGAGGGCGAGGTCCGCATCCTCACCGTCCTTGATGTAACACGAACTCTGCGCAACACAAAGCCACTCGATACACTAGAAGTCAATTCAGTGGAACTCCACTGAAGTCGACCTAACTTCTAAAACCTCCCAGTGCCAGTAAACGACATAGCGAGTGGGGAGAGGCCAGAGTGAAATATTCGCTTGCCATTGTCAGAATATTGAAAAAGTGGGTAAATACTACATTACACGAAGTAACATGCTATTCTTCATAAGACATAGAACTAAACATATCGAGATACATCTGTTCACAATTTCCAAGTTTTCTTTTAGAATCCCAACAGGAAGTAATACAAAATAAATATTACGAGAAATTGATGAACTCTTCGTAAGATCTTGGCTCTGTGTAAATTTTAGACAAGCAATTTCACGAACAAAATTTCATTTTTACCTCGTTGCTCAATTCTGAAAAGGTCTAATTACTAATACTTACCGAGTTAAATCTTTCACAGGGTTATGATACCAGATGAAATTTCTTCGAAATCTTCGGTTACGGATTTTTTTTATACATTTACACAATTTAGATCGGCATTATTATTAATGAGGTTCAACCGTTAGTCAGATTCAGAAATGTACGCCAAGATCTTACGAGAGAAATATACGGGGAAATGTAACAAAGGACATGAGAGATTTATGAAAATTTAACTAATATTGTTGGCGATTTCTATATGTGTAGCAACGAAGGAAGTTTTACTTCGAGCAGTACAAGTCTACAAGATACGTGGGACATTCCCCTCAGCAGTCCTCTTAAGAGAGGTTTCATAAACGCAATCTAAAAAATGTCAGTATTATTCAGCATACCTCAATGCAAGCAAGTTGTCAAATTTTGCTTTCTAACTAGTACAACATATCCTGACAAGCTACCAGTTGCTGCACAGAAGTCGAAATCGAAATTACCTTTAAAACTATCGACGAGTTCAAAACAGAATATCGTCATTCCAAAGTAATTGATGGCCTAATATAGGTTTCAGCCACTCATTTCAAATAGCACGCATTACAAAGAAAGTGGCACCATTAGTAAGAAACGAAAAACTATTTACAAAATCTCTTCCCCGCCTCTTCTCCTCATCGATCAGTTCTGTAACCACGTGAGTATTCATGCAATTTCCAAACACTTCATGCTTAGCAGCACAACAAGGACGAATCACATCGATACTTTCACAAACGCGATGATTTGAGCTAACTCAAACGTAAAAGCTACTGCATGTAGGAGTAAAATTTAAACAAATAAATGAAAGACAACACGCCACATACTAGCGTAAGATGTAAACAAATAAATGAAAGACAACACGCCACATATTAGCGTAAGATGTAAAGCAAAGTGGAGCAGAGCGCAGTCCACGGTTCGTTACCCAAAACACTAAGCTATCACATCGACGCTTTTTGGTTTATATTGAAAGTAAACTTTGCAACTGACATTCGAAAATAAAATGACTACTTTAAATTAAGTATTTTATCGCACTCACTCTAAGAGCATTGAAGGTTACCGCATAGTTACATTACGTTTGAGTATGATTTTTTTTTTTCTGGCTTCATGATACTTTGAGCATATTTCATGTTCTAGCATTAAGCTTCAAATTTCAATCTCAATAGCAGTTGATAAAATATACTTTGAATTTAACACAGCTCTACAGGAAATACACAGCAAGTTATAAACGCTACCATAAAAGCTTGCACTGCTGAAAATGAGGGATTAATTTACGCAAAACTTTCAAATGGGCGTAGTAAAAAATTTATGATTACCGGAATTAAATTGGCAAAATTCACATTTCCGTGATTCTTCAAGAAGTGCTTAGTTTTCTGGGACAGCGAGATTACAAAGAATAATAAAATTTGTGCAAGAAATTTATAGGGCCTATTAAAATGACCCAAGAGCAAAAGCCCAACGTTCTATGAATATTTGCCCTGAATTGGAAAGACAAACATTTCTGAGCAGGGCCTTACGGACATACGAGCTATGGCCGTTTTTTACCGCAAATCTTTGTTGGAAAAAGGACGCCACACCAAATTAAAGTTTCGAGTCCTTCACTCTTACATAACTGATGCATTACGTCACAGTGCACCGATCAACTGTCCGCTGAGCAGTACAAAAGAAATATACCCGACTTCATACAAGTCCTAGTACTTAAGTCAAGACATAATTGGGTTTAGTTTTGGTGGGGGTTAATTTTCATATGAAAAATACAGCAAAATGCTAGTAAGGGCTCAGTATTTTTTAGAAAGGTCCCATACACGAAGGCCTAGCAACGATAAAAGAACTGCGTCCAGCACTGACCAACTTTGTGAGCAGAAGTCCCGTCGCGCCTCCGCTCAATTTCTCGCTCTTGGACAACGACGAGGCGATGGGGGTCGCGTCATCCTCGCTGTGAAAATAAGGCCAATGAATAAATGAAACAAAAATGCAGATTTTTCACTTCAATAATGCACATTGTACTGAGAAGGTAGAGCACTAGTATTTTGTTCACCACTTCAAGTCGGCTTCACTATAATTTCGTAGATAAAGAGACACGTAACTATTTGGAGAAAAACGGTCTTGCATGACTTTTTAAAATCATTAATATAACAATATACCTTGGCAAAATCCTCACCACACCGGACAAAAGAGGTTGTTGAAGAGTATAAGGATTCATGCAACACTATGGTACTTGTCGCAGTCAAATAATTTGGATGATATTCGAGTAAACGAAGTGGCTTTCTAGTGCGAAACTGAGCAGCACTTTACAGTGCACCCCTATCATGTTAAATACTTTCCAAAAGACAAGGCAAATAGCAAGACCAATTAGTGATGCATACCATGAATTAATTGCTTACTGGCGTTCCCCATTCCAAATTGTCACAAGCTCGCACTTTCCAACAGCTTTTCTCTCTCTACATCTATATATCCGCCTACTCATTCTGTACATTCCTACCATCTCTTAATTTCAACAATACTCTTTTAACAAAGCTCTGCTTACTTTGTTAAAAAAGTTTACAATCATCGCAGCACCCCATAAAAAGCCCTAGCAACTCTGTGTAACCGACTACTTTCACAAAGTCCATTTTTGCACATCTTTTTTCTACTACTCTCAGTTCTCATGTCGCTGTACCAACAAAACTATTAAAATAATCATGCTTTTAAATTTCTTTTGGCCCTCAATCAAGACTTTTCGATGCACCTTGTTCCTACTCTACGCCCCGAGCTCCTTCCCTGCTCCACGTTCTGCGATGCATGGCTCTATGGAACCAAAAGATCTTCTGCTCACCTATCCAGTTAACCTCATTTTAATGCCCCTATTATTCATGTATGCCACTTTATCCTCACACACATCAACTAAAAGTTTCTGTTACAGCCTTCAAAACTCAATCGTCAATGTTTTACCTATGTGTGTATGGAAATTTCCCCAATGAACCAGTTCCAAATGCTATGTTATAAGAAACCTACAGTTCCAATTAGTATAAAAATAAATTACCATAAAAATGATTTTACTGCATGTGAAAACTTTTACTATCTGAAACACCCATAACTACTGATCTACAAAGCCATATTAGTAATATAAAATGAAAAGAATTTGAAAAGCAAGTTTCAAAAATTTGGGTAAACTTGCTCAACATAAGCCAAGTTAAATTCACTATAATTTATGAGGCATGTGGTTCCTTAGTAAGAATGTTCCTGTTCAATAATTTGAATACTCAAGCGACAAACGAACTTATCCAAAAGATGAATTAAAGGCAATAGAGAACAGTTGAATGAAAAACAGTATTTTGAGCCTGAGCTTGCGTGAATTCATAAATATTAAAATGCAAATATGATGCAGTATATAGTGCTGAATGTAGTGATGCAGTATATACACTGTGTTAAGGATAAATTGAAAATTTTAGCAAGCTATACAAGGTATTGTTGTCAAGGATGCATTTCACTAACTTAAAATTCGTTTTAAGTTGAGGTATAATTTTACCCAGCATAGGCTTTTTCAACCCCTCACATGACATTTATGTATCTTCTGTACCCACTGCAGGCAGTCTGCAGCGTCCTCCGGTAAACATAACACAATCTAAACGCAATCCATTAGATTGGCATAAATGTTGCGTGCTGTACGGTTAATACTATTTTCAACTACACCCCATACAAAGTACCAAGTATATTAGGTAGCATTTAGGCATTCATACAGATTCTCGGGTAACTCTACCCTGAAATACATGTTCCAATGCTGCATTGTTTAAAACTAGTGCAAATGAGCAAACAGAATATCATTCTATTCTTCCAAATTCTCTTTTCATGCTAATTTCTGAATTTTAAATACTTCCATCCAAGAAAACATTTAATAAGAACACTTTTAACTTAAAATCAAGAGCCTCCATAAAAATATAAAAAGTATGCTAAGAGAACACGGAGCATTTCCAAGTCACCAAAGATGGCAAATGTGAAATAAACTGATAATTAAAGACTCTGTCAGTGCAGGTCAGTGTAATCAAACATCAGTTTCCCTCACGATTTCACAAACAGTTTAGGAAGCAGTTTATAGACCTCATTCAACAATAAAACTAAATAGACGAAGGGTTCCCACAACAAGTGCTATTGTGTTTGCTGCAGAGGCAAGCTAGACATGCCATAAACAAGCCACAGCACCCCAACTCTGAGAAACAAGTCTCATGATGAACTGAAAGACAATCTCCTTCAACAAACATACAAAGCTCTAAAAAAGTCTGATAAAAAAAAGTGATACACCACTATAATTTTCTTTAATTTGACAGGCTATAAAATGAGAACACTTCTCCAGGTCTCTCTTAAGAATGTTATCAACATGCCTGAAGATCTTTTGAGGTCTACCAGATCACTCTCGCCGAGTTAGTTTGGCGTCAAACTAGCCCTCTCCCCACATAGCATCGTAACACATCACAATGCAATCACTCATTTTGAGTTGGTTGGCTATTTCCACTGACTGCCAACCGGCAAGCTTGAGCGTTGATCAGGGACATAGTTTCGGATAATACCTGCCTTCTTTCTTCAAAAAAAGGCCAAAGTATGACAACCCCCAGTCACAAAATGGCATTGGGCAGGAGAATAGAACACCACAATCCTCTCACAACCATAGCCAAAACGACACCAAACTAGTGTTTGGCTGGTGAAATCGACAACTGGGGCATGTGGTAACGTCACACAGCCGGCACAAGTTCCGGCTAAATTAACACCTCTCACCCATACCATTCTTGGTTACACAAAATTTTTATCCACGTCTGCTCAACTGGAGCAAAATTTTATTCAGCAATGTAATTGGGAAGATTATGGAACTACAATGGAAAGAACAATTAAGGCTGATATAAAACATGAAATGTTTCCTTTTGTTAAATGTTTTTTGCATACAATACAATATATTACAATTATCTTACAGTAAATGATTACTTGCATAAAAAAATTGAAAATTGGGACGCATGCCATACTTGCTTTATACCAAATGTGATTAAGTGACCGTTAATCCACATCAGATCACAGTTCATGGTTAGTTCATTTATTGTAAAAAGAATCAAATTGCTTCAACTTATACACCGAAATTCCGAAAATCAGTAAAATGTCCACCATTGAATTTCAATTAAAAAATGTTTATAATGTATTTTTAAAGCATAAATCTGTACTTGCTGACTCAAAAGCATTTGGACTAGAACATTATAATAAAATTCAATAAATAAACGATGCAGGTAAGATTATTCAAAATATTCAGTGGAGCACCAAATTTAGTCAAAATATATAATGGGTTAACCCAAGAATCTTTAGCCAAAATATATAACAAATTAACAAAATGTTCTTCAGCAAAAATCATTTTCAGAATAAAAGTCAATCTAAAAGCCAAATCTCAATCCCAATTCTAGGTGTTCTCATTCATTATACAGCGTTTTCTATTAAATGTCAGTAAACTCAGGAAAGTTGCCAGTGGCTGAACTCACCGTATTTTGTCACTTTGGTGAGCATTGCCAAGAGGGGAATGATGTCCATCAGATCTATCATTTGGAGCCCTACATCTATCTCGAGGTTCGTCATCATACCGACCACGCGGGTCACACTTGCCACCAAGTCGTCGTTCGAACCGATCATTGCGACCAGGTGGTGGGCCGTAGTCTCTACCAAGATGTGGTGGATGGTCACGTGACTCATGGCTGGGATGGTAACTTGGTTCGCCATAGAAGTCACGAGGACTATCACGCCTGGACCGCCCGAACTCATCACGGGGATTTTGCACCGCATATCGTGATGTAGGACCAGAAGGTAATACACACTGATCTCGAGGACCCCAGATCTTTTTTGGAGGTGGAGGACCAGCATACCCACGGCCTCTTCCACGATAATCAGGAGACTCTACAAAGCCAAATCAGGCATTAATTAATAATAATAAACAGCGCTACAAACGAAACTACAAGTCGATCAAATTAAAATTTACGTCCTGTATTCTGTTCAAAAACAAATGCAATAAAGCACAGGGCAGTTTTTCCACTTCCTCCAAATTCAAAATTTATTTTATAAATCTCGACATAACCTTGAAAAATAGAATCACGAATAATTCTTATGCAAATAAAAAAATATGCATACACAATACATATTTTTAATAAACTTTAGATAGATAAGAGCTATTAACTATAAAAAAAGGACATATGATGGGAGTAAATGTGTCAGGATAACAGGAAATACTGCAGCTGCATTCTAGCCCAAACAATGGTGACTGCAGTTTTTGTGTTTTTTTGCCATTTGCGAAGCTCTGAGAGAAATTGGGACAGTAACATGGTAGAAACAAAGCAGTTGTAGTTTCTTTCTTGCCCTACAACATAAATTCATTAGCTGAATTTCCCCCACACTTGTCATGTAGAACTTCAGGATTATGTAACCATATAAAGGTGTCCAGGTACATCAATCACCCAATAATAAAATAGTTTAAATACTTTCAGTTCAATATGCTTACTTGAGCGTTCCCGAGTTCTATGTGGGCTCCGGTCTCGGCTGAAACGATCCCTGAACAAAGAGAATATTCTGATAATCTTACATAGAGGATAATAAAAATATATTAGGAAGTACTGATATACTCAATCAAATCGGAATACTTAAATTGCCAATTCCAATTCCTTTTACACATAAAAAGTACAATATGTGTCAAGTTAGCATATAGGGAAGTTGAAGCCTTTTATTGCCCATTTGGAAATAGAGTATTCAGATGTATTTGATACTAATTAAATTCTTCATTTGGTAAGATTGGTTGGAGACATTAACTCATAAGCCATGTCATTCAGAAGCTTGTTTCTAGTTCATTCATATATGTGATGGGAGCGAGCATGGACAACTAGAAACCACATGAAACTTGGAAGATAATAACTTGTTTATTGATGATCTGCAAAAGTCATGAAAATAATGAAATTACACATCCTGCTCTGTGCTCCTCACATATATAACAAATTAGGCCTGAACTGAAGAATAACAATGAACACTACAAGGCTGTGGCTAGTAAGAAAGAATGTAGAAGATGTTTTGATTGTTTTTTGTAGGACAATATTTACACAAAATATTGGCAAAAAAGTGTTCCAGGACCCTGAGGATGTGGGCTTAGACACGTAAATCGGATGTTTCACCGGCTATACCATGGAACTGGCACTCAATGAACAATGCTACAACTCAAAGGACAACATGGACCACTAGCTACATCGGAGAGGTCAACTGCTCACAGAAAAGGCCCGAGGAAATCATTTGACATAAAGAAATTTAACAGCTGAGTTAAACATCCTTTTGAGCAAGAGAATTTGGTTATTTTTTATGAGAAAAAAATCAGGATGGCTCACTTACAGTCCAAAGTATATATATTGTGTCATAGACCAAATTCTCTTAATATGTAATGGTTTTTGGATGTACAAAGTGAGGATGATGTGATGACTCAGGATTTTTGTTCAAAGAGGGTTTCAGGGTCAACTGATAGGCTTACATGAAGTTACAGAACATTAGTTAAGTTTTGGATATCAAACAAAAAAGCAGCAGGATTTGGCTTCTTGCCACACCTCTGAAAACATTCAGAAAAAGTTGTCAGAGAATTGTTACAACTTGACCAGTCTATGTTTGGCTGTTGTACATAGGGCATAAAACCAATGTACTACTAATGGGATGCATTTGAGAAAGATTCTAATCGTTAAGCCAGTAGAACTCAAGTTGAGCTAATAGGCAGAATTAAGGCAGATTTTAAAACCTTTCCTAAGGAAGCAAAAATCAGCTTGCTCAAGGATCCAGAGTTAGATTGAGGCTGTGATTGCAGCTAACAGTATTTTTTTTCATTTGTTGATATTACTGAAATATCTTTACCAGTCAAATACTTTTCAATACATACAAGTACCTTTTATTTTTCTTGAAAAAAATATCATATTTATCCTGGATACCCTGTGCATATATTTTTAGTTATGATGTCAATTACTATTAATGAAAACTGCGTTTGTTCATTAGCATGCTATGCTACATTATCAAATGTTATGCAAGTGCATGCATACAGATGTGAAATATTTGAATTAATTGGTGAAGTAATTTACTCAAATTTGGGTGACAAACAGGGTCAATTGGCTATTTTGGGGTACATGCATGTTACTCTTTAGCATGTACTTAAGTTCTGGCAATATCACTTGGGCAATAATGGTGACATGCTCATGATGTAGCACATCTAGATGACAGTAAACATTATAGGAAATGAAGATGTCATTTTTTATCTAAGTATAATCATAGTTAACATTGCACAAGCATGCTTAAAGATCTTTACAAATTGAGATGTTGAAGACCTCATTTTCAAGCATTGGGTTATTTTCTAATGAAGCTGGCCCGGAACACATTTCAATTCCTTCAATATCAGTTATTTATAAACAGCATCAATCAAAGTTTGCAGCTTTGTGTTATAATGGTTAATAAGCACAAATAATAGATAGTCATATCAATGTGATATAATACCTGGATGAATAAAAGTAATACCTGATGTACTACTCAAAATGAAATGGCAAATGAAAAGATATTTAATTATCATATTTTTCAAGACTCCTACCATCCATAAATATGCTGATCTGAGCAACATTAGTAAAATTATTATCTTACAGAACCTACAGGGTGTAAATGGTGAATTGGGACCAATAGAACTACAAATGGAAACCTCATGTACATAGGGGATTAAAACATGACACAAATCATGTTCTGAGCAATCTTTTAGTTTATAGATTTACAATTAACCCTTCAATGCTGGAGGACCATACAATCCTGTTTCATTAAGATTGCTAGTTTTTTGCTGAAAAGTAATTGTAATCTTATTGCACATATATACAAGGCTGCAGATAATTTTTTGCACAAAGCTAAATATAGTCTTGGTGCCAAAATAATTTGGTCAACAAAGGGTTAGTTCACCATATGTAAGCCCTCAGCATCAATGACCTGCTGGACATGCTTTCTGAAAGAGCAACAGGGATTCACTGCATGGTCTGGCTCAATAATTGAAAGAAATCAGATCTAGAGAGCTAAACTGCCAAACATTTTTAGGTACATTTGATGACCATTTTTCCTTGAGGTTCTACACCTTTGGCCCCATGAGTGGGTGCTGAGTCATGAGCAAACATAGCATGCTTTGGATCGTGGTTCTTCTTGATCCAGGGTAACATAGTTATCTTTAAAATCTTTGCATACTCATCAATGTTGATTTTTTGCCGCTCTTCAATGATTATTATTATTATTGGGGTTAGACGCAATGCACCG